>QLOY01000319.1:6738-23911 GCA_003313965.1 Megacollybia marginata | reverse complement strand
GATGTGGAGGAAATTTTGCATCTCCACCTAGGTTAGAATGTTTATTATTAGTTTGAATGGAAATGAATTGTGTGCTGCTATTTACTTTGGTTTTTTTTGGATGCGAAGTATTATATGGCCTAAATATCATATAATATCTAAGACATGTTGGTGTACAATCTAAATGAGCAATTAGTGCTTGTAATACATCATCTTTTTTAGCCTTTCGAGTAGACAGTTGACCATGAAACTGATAGATGTCTCGAAGATATCCAACAGTAAGTCTATGTAATAACTTACTGTGTGCAGGTATATAACATCTTAAAGACATATTATCATCACTTAATATAGAGTTGACAGATACAATTTGGTGTAATATATATCTTTCATTAGTATCAAATGTATTGGATGTTGATGGTATTATGAATTCTTGAAGCTCAGAACCTGTAAAACATGAGACACCTCCACCAACACAGTCAAATATAGGGCTTGTGACATGTTCTTTTTTGTGAAGAAGAAAAGAAGGTACATGGTATATGTTTTGTTTATCATTGAAGTAAGAAGCATTTCTAGCAGATTGTAACACTTGCTGTAAAGGAGATATTAGAATGCCAACAGGTCTTGTGTATAACAATACAAAGAAAGATGATTTAGACATGCAATTACGTTCACATAACAGTCTAGATAAATATGCACAATCTGTACCATGTAATGGAGTCAGAATAATGAATACCATATTGTGTAACAAAGGATATAAGTCATAACAGGAATAACTTACTCTAGGACATGCAATATATATTACCACATTGGATTTTATCGGACCATTAACATTAACAGGGCTGGCAAGGCCTAACACTTGGATTACTATTTGTGCATCTGCCATCGCACATGGGCTGGCGAGGCCCTCATAACTGGATTGTGCATCCACCAAATCACAAGTATAGCAATATAGTTCCAAAGAACTGTACCATTTTTTAGGATATATCTGAAAAATTAGATTAACTGATACTTTATGCATGATAATAAGATAATCACAGGATTACTCAATAGCCATATTCTGAGGAGTACAACACAGTAGAATACTGTGCAAAAGGCAATGGAATAGAGACGCATGATAGTTCAACATAAAATGATGTAAGTCACGTTACACAGTTATGTTACATTACTGCACATGAAACATGTCATGTGTATTTTCACTCTTTAACTGACTTCGACATCATTCTGAATTAACACTTACAGTCCCAGTTACAACAGTAAAGGCATAACAATAGCCTGCACAAATTCAGGTCTGTGTTTGTTAGGCAGATGACACATAATAACTTTGTATTGTATGTCAAGACTACACTATATAATCTTGTATCAAAGGACAATCACTTATTTTGTATTGACAAAGCTTTGCGTAAAGAAACTATCTGAAGATTAGAATATCAAAGAAATTAACAAATATGTGTTATATACTCACTCGTTGTTTATCCTCACCAAGTAACACACCAATCCATAGAAGATTAAAGCCAATACAGGACTTGACAGGGTCTGCACCTTTGAAAATTTTGCTGATCGTATAGGTGACAACGACAATAGACCCTTGATGAATGAGAGGACTACTCCATCTACGATATTTGGACTTGTCTGTGAAAAGCTGATCCATGTCTCAAGCAGGCTCAAAACCCTTGCATAAATCAAATATTGGTACTAGATTCAAAAAATGTTAGTGTTGTAATTGATATTAATATAACACATCTTCTTGATTGGCCTGCAACACCTTGTCCGGCTCAACAGAAACAACTTTGACCTATAGGATAACAAGTATATATCATATTGATTGTTATACCAAATACCTGCTTTCCTCTTTCAGATACTAGAAAAACTTGTTAAGCCATCATTACGATGTATTATGATGCTATCTTACCTGGCATAGATGAAGTTTCAAAACTAAGGCCTTGGATTCCACTGAGTCCTCCTCCAGTCGTAACCTGGTGCTGAAAATAATTATTGTTGTCCGATAGAACAAGGTTTGTTAGTGCCATAAGACGAGCCAGATCCAGGGGAGGAAGAGAAAGTAGAACACTCTGTCTAAAGTATCTTTTGTCGTTGCCATATTCTAATGGAACTGCCAGGTTGGAATCAATAACAGATCCCACAGAGAAGAATCGAAGAGGTTTGGATTGAAGAGTAAGACCACTGCCATTGATTACCCGCTTGATATGAGCACTACGAGTGACATCCTTTTGACCAGAGGGTGGCAATATAGTGTCCTTGTCAACCAAGACAGGCTTTAATAAGGTAGGGTTTTTGTAGTTGCCATTGCCTTTAAATTCCATAACCGATTTGACTGTACTGTGAAATTATTTAGACAATGAAACGTCCAATTAAAAATGAAACAAATCACCTCCAATCTTCGTAGACCTCAGCTAGATGATACCAGTCGTCAGGCGTAATACTCTCTACGTCCACAACCTCTCCTTTGAAGTTGGTCCAGAAACCTCCCCTGGTATACTTGTGAGTACTGATATAACTTTTATAAATATGCTTACGCTGGAAGAACAGGCAAAGTATCAATATCCAATCCACCGTGCAAAAGAGGAATGGCAAGGGATTTTTGCATCGTGGGGTCAAGTATGCCCTGAGGAAAGGAAGTTGACTCCATATTAAAGGAGTGTCTATAAGCGGTGACATCATTGAGATCATAGTCCTGCATGCTACAAAGTGCATGAATAAGCCGTTATAGTCCATAAGAAACAGATTCTTACTTTCCCATATTTCTAGCAGAAATGATTTTTCGTAATGCCTCCTTTTTAGGGGACACATCACTGAGGTCCATGTTCGATTTAACTGGAGAATGTCCTTCATTTTTGCTTGATATATTATGATCAATCATGCATATAAAAGAATATAAGAGACTTGTTAGAGACAGCTTTAGAATTTATATCAACTGCCTTAGTGGGAGTCTTGATAGATGATCTTTTGTTACTGTTTGTGGAAGTTGCCTTTGTAGGAGAAACACCTGACACAGGCTCTTTTTTAACCAGAACAGCATCTGAAACCAGCTTATGGGGCCTAGACATACTTGTCACGTTTCAATGGTATATTATAACACCACTTACAATTTGATAATAGGCTTCTTTACTGTCATTTTCTTGAGAGGCTGTTTGCCTACATTGTCATCACTGTAAATATGTCAGTAAATATATACCTATATAATATTATGCCTGACCTATCCGACGATATCATACTGCATACAAAGTAAGTAAACAAACTGGTACAGGAAATTAACATACATTGGTTCCGATACTTTGTCTTTGACTTGCTTGGAATGCTTCTTTGGATCAGTGTGTTTGCCTATCTGAAGCTTAGTGGGGCTACTAGATAGACAGTAGGCCAGATTAAAATGACACATACAAGATAAATTGCTTACAGAGAACTAGAACTCTTGTAAACAGTGCTCTTTGACTTGGACTTCGGCGGTGATCGCATTTGTTCCTCAGTGTCACTAAAGCTGTTTAAAAGATCAGTTCATAGGACAAATATATGGTGCACACTGACAACTCAACCATGAGATGACGAATCTGCTTTCCTTTAGAAGTGTGTTCAATAACAGGGTCTTCCTCAGATCCTCCATGGTCTGCATCGACATCAGACCCAGAGTCATCTTGTTCACTAGCCTTATATTCTGAAGAAGAGTGATGATCAGAGTCTCGGTCGACAAGAAAAGTGGATTCATTGTCAGAGCTATGGGATTGTTGATCGCTGATCGAGTCTGCATCTCCACTGTTAAAGAAGCAAAATAGTCAATATCAATACAAAGAACAAACTCCATATATGCACATAGTGTCTCCATCACCTTCTGGGGAACCTACAGGCGAAGACTCCAGGTACCCATCTTCTGCAACAGGGAATGTGTCCTGTTCATCATCCTCTAACTTGACAGAACTAGATCCTGTATCGTAAATACATCCAAAATAAAGAAAGTAATATATGCTCATGTTGTGATTTTAGGCATCTTTTTCTTGCTAGGAGTCCCTTGCTCTGGATTTGAGATTTTTCATTTAGATCCACTAAGGCAGTTAACATAAAAGAGGAATAGAGGAATACATGACCGAATGGCAATGGCCACTGGCTCCTCGGAAGCTGCAGCCTTTGAAGAAGGTGTTCTCGTCCGATTACTTCTCCTGCAAACAAATGGTAGTACAGGCAGGATATGAGTTGAAAGAACATATACCTTTTAGATGACATGTTCTGGAATGTCCTATATACGAAAATATGCAGGCAGTATTAGTATAACCACAACATCGTACAACATCCTTTTTAAATAAATCTGAGGTGGAATGCGTGACTTTATTATTAAGCGCTATCATATCCAAGGAGATAATGCCAAGCCTTGGCAATGATGGGTACAACCGCTTGCCAACATTGAATACCCATATAAAAACCAACTGATACTTATATTGAACAATATATCAATTAAAGAATAAAGAAAAGCTATGTTTCTGAAGACTATCCATAGAGTATAGATATGTATACATTATATTGTAGACAGGTATGCTGAGCATATTATCAATACGAAACACACGAGCATATTATCAACATGAAACATGTACCTTAACCGAAGCCGGTAAGCGATTCATTTGTTCCAGAACAAAGGGCATTGTGTCCTTTCCGGAACTTCATATTCATCAATCACTATAAGTCATGGATATAAGGTTGCATGTAGTATCAGAGAAGTATAAAGTATTATATAGCCCGTAGGAAGTATAGAGATAACAAAGGATAGCATGAGTTAACACAGCAAAGTTGAAACATGTCCGTGTATGCCATTTGTTCCGCACATGGTTTCAAGCAATCTCCACGCACCAAGCAAAAATTTTACAGGGCAAAGGGTAAGATGAAACATTGGTAGTGTAAAGGGCAAAGGACAAGATGGAACATCTAGATCCATAGTCAGTTTATCCCAGATAAAGGTACACTATACCTGGCTTGATATCAGATTGCTGGCTACTCATAATATAATACACAAACTTGTCCAATTCTATGTAGCTGTCTGCTTCATTATTCTATAAACAATAAAACAATATAAACATGAGTAGCATATCAAAAAGGAGATAATGTTTAATAATAGGGACAGCAGTAAAATTTAATAGGTATATAAACCCGCTTGCTACGCTTTCATATATCTATACTCCCAACTATGACTGACGAAAGCACAGAATCTAAAAGTATTGCAGATCATAAGTGCCTTGAACATTTAATATCAGTGATACTGAACACTATACAGGTTTAGAGGAAATCATACAATTACGCCATAAAACAGGATCTCCATTGTCGCATGTGGCATCGTTTGGAAAGGTATTTAAGTCCATACATTATTTTAGTAGTCTTACAAAGTATCAACAGTCCATGGATCCTACACTATTGAGCACCATGGAGCTGTTCAAGCCACTTAGTCGACGATTGATGTACAAATCAAGCCAGGATGGTCCTGCCACAGAAGTACAACTATTCTGCGTAGGAGTTATATCAAGCAAGGATACTCTCCCACTATACAGCAAACTGTAAGCTATATTGGTCATTGGCATACAGATACTGAACACCTCACAGGGATCAAGTTAAACTAAAAGTGAAAAGACAGTATATCCGCATATCAGGATTACTAACAAGCATCAAGACTGACAAAGTAGAACAAAACATACTTAGAAAATCTAAGTCGAGGAGATGAGAATGTCTTATAAATTAGTAAACAAAACGTATATATATACAAGCAAATAACTTTATCTGAATCGCTTAGTAGGACGATATTCAGAGTCCTCTTCGTTACTTTGACAAGAATCTTCTTCCTCGATATCGGACAGCAGTCTTTTCCTCTTATTAACTTTGACTCTACCAGAAACCGTCCCGCCACCCCGCTCTCTATGTCCACCAACCGTACCCCGTCTGGACTTGTGAATACGGGAGTACTTACACAACGCATGTTCGGTCATGAACACACTAAAGTTCATCTCCTGAGGATGAGCTAGTCTGGATTCAAGGTGCTGATGCACTTTGACAAACTCAGCAACCATCTTTGGAGGGTGAGGCCAGCAGTCCGAGTTTACGCATTCCAGCTGTTGCTCCTGAGTTTACTCGAGCAACACAGTGTGCAAACTCTTCAACTGAAGGCATTGATAAGGCTCCAGCCAATGCCATATTGCCAGCTGTTAGCAAAGCTGTAAGAGGTCCGAATGTCTTCACATGGTAGGATGAGCGGGGTCGGGACAAACTGTCAAAAAAGTCGGTGAAGGAAGGACTCTGAGGAGATTTGAATAGATAGACTCGAAGAAGCTCTGCCATAGCCCAGAAATGTGGAGCGTTTAAAGTAGTTCGTCCTGTGCTCTGCAACCCATAGGCATGTTCATTGCAATAGTATGCTTCGACTTGCTTGGACTGGTCATCTCCTCGGAATAGAGTCCATTCTTCAAGCGAATCGAAATGAGTGGGACTGACAGGGTTCTGGATACAAGGCGAGCCAGACGTGCAGCCTCGAAAAAGTAGTAGACTGAATATACCACCTCGCATACAAATACAATCAGCTGTTAATGGACCATCTGGTTGTAAAATGCGGGCTCTGGAGGGGGCCAAGTCGTGGAATGGACTATAAAAGTCAGGCTTGGTGCAAACAGAATCCGAATTCTGATGAGGGTGAGACCCACTTCCATTCCATTGGACCACATCCCAGCATCCATGTACAAACATGTCCAGCTTGTCCAGAGACGCGTTGGTGTTAACAGGAAATGTGACATCATCGACAGGAGCTGCAGGAACGCGGTTGGATTTGGGACCACTAGCATTTAAAAACAATGACTTGTAACCCTGTCGCAAGTCCGTTAAGGCCTTCTGCCAATGGGGAGATATTACAATGTGTGTATCTGTTTCTGAATCGGGATCATACATGTATATCGATGACCTGAGTCCATACAATAAAACATCCCAATGTTTCTGACGAATGGTGGTGGTGCTAATACCTCTAGGAGTAACTTAGGTGACGACTGGGATTCACATACGCATCCCATACACAAGGGAGGAGTAGGAAATCAATGAAATGTATTGAAGTGACTTCATGGACTATGCTGAGGAACTGGGATCGATAAGAATGCAAGGTGTCGTATGGAATGTGAAACCATTGGGAAAGTGCAGTTCGAAAGTACATGTATACATTGTCTTTGATCCGGTGAGAGGGAGGTATGATTTTGTAAGCTTTTGAGGCAACCGCAGGAAACAATATGGAATCATCTGAGGTAACTGCGATCGAATATGCAGATGCCTTTAAGTGTATAGTTCTAAAGACAGTTGGGGCCTCTGCCATCTTGACAAGGTCCTTGAGCAACCGAACCATCCAATGGGTTACATCCGTGTCTCTGCTTTGTAAAGAATCATAATGTTGAGAGAAATAGCTGTGAATCCAAGCGTCGAACAATCGATGATGGAGCATAACAGACTGAAGAAAATCGAAAAATTCGCTTGAGGATAGACTGACATGCGCCATAGCCAGACGGTGTAGACCATATGCATCTGACAGCAAATGAAACTTGGAATCATCATCTGTTCTCGATGAATAAAGCTTGTTAGCAGCTGCTTCGATAGTGCAGAAGGTATTTATTTGCGAAGAGGGATAATCGGATGCAGAGGCTGTGCTGAGATCGTTTAGCACCTGTTCCACCTCTGCTGGTTCAAATCATCCAAGGAACACACAATCTACAAAGTTATTAATACACAAATAAGACGATTATGCAGACGTACACTGGACAGGACTGGATGGGCTGTCTTCCATGTCGGTTGCAGTGACTACAGATTCTGAATCAGAGTCAAATTCATGCTCCTTGTTCTTTGCCCACATTGTGGAATATGAACTATCCGCATCAGGTTTAGAAGCAGAAAATGGGGAGTCATAGCGGTCGCAGGAGGAAGCAACATATCTGGACTATATAACAATCAATTCCGATTTCGCAATACATTACTTTACAGACGTACATCAATGGATTTAGTAGATCGATTGTCTGAATCAGAGACATTGAGATTGGACTTGCTACAGGTACGGGGCACAGCATTCGAGTCTCTAGTGCGAGATTTGCGAGCCCTACGCTTCAACGAAAGTGTCGATGAAGACTGCGCATCCTTTTTATTGTTACGTAGACCTGTGCATGCAAGGTAAGCATAAACAGTATATCAGCGTGCAAAACCTTCCTTTCACACTTTGCAGTGCCTTCTTTGCACGACCTTCAGCCCTTTTACCAACAGCCTGTTTAATCTTGCATACAGACCTCCCACTACCCTTAGATTGCTCTTCAACACCACCACGAGCATCAGGATGGGAAGCATCTGGTCTTTCCAGACCATATTGGAAATAGCCAGAATTCGTGGTCTGCTCTGATTCGGAAGCTGAATACAATCAGAAACATCGTATTTATTGTTTGACCACCTACCACCGTGTTCTGATTTATGAGCAGTCCCGGGAATTGTATTCGCAACTCTGCGACGGTACGTGTTGTATTCCTCTATAACAGCTTTTCGTTTACGGATAATATTGTTGTCTGACAGAGTATAAGAGTTATCAAAAAGTAGATAAGTATACCTTTGTATCCCACAACATCTTCAGGTAAAGGAGGAGCCAAAGCCCATACGCTAGGATGAGACACGGTACCGTCAGACTCCCGACGAGACCAGCAATTCATGAAAGCTTTAGGATCTATGTTAACGTCCATATTCATGGAACCTGCAATAGCAAGACAGGCCATGTAAGCGTTTTGACACATCAGATCCATAAGATGGGCTTCAGACATTAACGAAAGACCGTCTTGAGCAAAATTCAGGGAAGAAGCCCTAGCAAAATTAGCTCTTCTCTGTTTCGAACCACTGATAGAGCAATGAGACTTTGATACCGCATAATGAAATATTACCTGGTATTTAGAATTTCAGGACCCATTAGTAGAATGCGCTCCATTCCAAACGGAGCGATAGGATACACAGCATTTCTGTCATACACAACAGACGATGCATAGTTAATGATATTGATACGGACTGCCTTCGGAGAGGGTTCGATTCCAGGGGGTGCAACAGGAGATGTGCCGCAGTGACGATGGAGGCCCGAAAACCCAACAACAACGGGCTTGTTATTTGTGCTGAGCTTACAATATATGCCAAGCCCGTGTAGATGGAACCGACCGCCTTGATATCCTGAAGGGAGAAATGATACGCTACACATAACAGACAAGGTAGCGGGACAGTCCCCACTGTCTTTGTGAGAGTCGCCGTGAGCTTTAAGCTCTGAGTTAGTGGAATCTAAGTAAGTCAGATACACCCTCAAGTTCAATTTGAGCGTAAACGAACCTGAATCATGTTTAACGGCAGAACTGAGGTTCAGTTGCACACTGGGAAAGCATGCGTTATCGTCGGTTCCGATTCTAGGAACACAACGGACGTCGGCCATACGGTCCATCAAGTCGTACAAGGCAGGATTCCAAAACCAAATCCCGTAAACGCCAGCTGACACCGATGCCTGTATGGAGATATAAGGAATGCATCCACAATCGAAACAAAGACGTACCTTGACTATATCTTTGCACAATTTTAGATCCACGTCTTCTATATCACCTGAATCTCCTCACATATACTCAGGCAACCCCTCAACATGAGATGCTCGCATTGCCGACGAATGCGTAACATGACTCTTTGGGGCCTGTACACTCAGCCCCACTGAATAGCAATGAGAATCTTTTTCAACAAGAATGCTAGCTCGGTCAGAACGTTCGAATGCGGTGCCATATCTGTTGTTGGATATGCTATCTTCTGGACCTAACAACGGTTCCCGAACCTTCAATAGTTCAGAGGCTACATGAGCAAAACCTGGCTGCGATCTACGAATGTGATGGTCAGGTCAGACAGGTGAAAACACGGACAACGTACTGACTGCAGACCCAAAAACACATAACATCATTTATATCGATATCAGGTGTAGAGCAAGGACGTAGAAATACCACATCGCCGGGTTCAATCTCAATCAAACCTGAAAACACGATGAGAACAAAGCAATTGTCGGCTGAACATTGAGCATACCAAGTCCTTCTAGGGTCTCATCAGGCCCTTGCAGTACTTTAATGTCCTGGTTTACAAAATTGTCGTAGGTAGCCATGCCCTTCGGGTCATCATCATCGTATAGTGCAACCAGGATATGGTTAACGGATTTCAGCGCTTCGGCTGTCAGCAAAGAGTGCGATCCCATGATGCTGAATTTAGGAAGATGTTCATGTCTACCCTGCAGCAACAATGGTTGTCCGCCAGGAGCATACAGAAGACGCTCGTATACCGCAGACATGGTGATAGTGAATCGACTGGTATAGCAAAACGAGGGAGGGGGATGTTAGCTGAAACATGGGACCGTATAGGTTGATATACATCAATAACAAAAAATAAAGGGGCTGTAGTTGCCATGCAGCGAATATTGTGTTGCCCGTTTGCAATAACACGTAAATTTGCCAAATGTTTCGGCATCCCGTCCTACGCTGCAGCGGACATTCATATCAGTGATGTCGTTGGCGGTCGACATCACGTCAGATTAAGTGATACAATGGATATACATATTAAAGTTGATGTAATTAGATAGAGCCACTGTACGACACCATCCACAAACGCTAGGGTATCACGATACAATAGGAGTGCTATCAAATGAATCTGTTTATTTATATCATGAAACAGATACATGGAAAGGTGAAAACCTCGTACCTTTGCACAAAAGAGAAAAAACCCAAGATAAAGCTGTCATACAGAATCGGTGCTCAACGTCAAACGGTTTTCAACAGTGGAGACCCAGTTATGGATACAGAAACAGTTTACACAGGCAAAGCCGGATCACATGATAGAGGAGCAGGAACGGGCTCCTTGGGCATTCACTACCAGAATGATATGAGTTGCAGTCGAAAAAATCGAACAATGACGTACCATAAAAAACTTTCAGAAACAAAAACAAGTTATGGTATGTCATATCTCTCACAGCGCAACGAGCGATACTACGATGAGTCTAGTGTTTATTCCTACAATGAAATGATACCCCAGAGGTAGCAGCAGAACTCAAGTGGAGCCCACAGCAACATTGCCACGGCAAACCGTTGCATGTATCTGTAGGGACGCCGAAATTCCAACGATGCATTGAGTGTAGCTGAAAAACCCAAGCGGAGTATGCAGCAATATCTCCCCATTGAACTGACGCAATGAAATGGCAACACTATTCCATGAGCAGCTGCAAAACTCAAGTGGAGTCTACGGCGACGTCACCACAGCGAACCGTCGCAAGGAAACGATAACGATATTCGATGAGTAGCAACC
The DNA here is from genome assembly GCA_003313965.1 of Megacollybia marginata. NCBI lineage: Eukaryota > Fungi > Basidiomycota > Agaricomycetes > Agaricales > Porotheleaceae > Megacollybia > Megacollybia marginata. Next base: position 12,583 of record QLOY01000319.1, on the reverse strand, counting down.
TGAGAACTGTAATACGAGGGAATTAGTATATATGACTAAACTTCAAGCACACCTCAAGATTAGCTAAAAAGCCCAAGCAGAGTATTCGGCGACATCAATACAGCAAACCGCGGCAAGGAAAACCACAATGAGCATACTACAACAGGCATCGTTATATTTTGGGAATACGGATTTCAATACACATACCGTCGTAGGTTGAACACCTCTAATTAAGTAACTGCGCCACCAATACGCACTCCATAAGCCAGCAACGATATCGTAAGAACCAGGATACGAATTGAAAGCGATACAACGATGAATCGAAAGTGAGCAGAACTCATGTGGAGTCTGCAGCAACGTCACCACAGTGAACCGTCAAAAGCATCTGCAAATGAAAGTAAAAGCAAAACTAAAGAACAATATCAGTAATAATCGACCACAGAATAAAGATATTGGACTTACCTTGACACAGTAGTGAGCAGAGATGAAGGACAGCAAGTTGCACGTGACTATTGTCACGCCTGCCAAGTGCCATCAACACTGAGTCCGTGCACTTGGTAAGTGACCTTTGCTTGCTTTCCATACTAACAATTGCAGATTATATTCGATTATCATCCTCGCGACAACTTACTGTGGTGACAGTCGCACCGGTGCTCCATATTGAGCACCGCCTATCCTGCATGAATTTCAACCACTTCAGCCCCAAACCTCTGCCCGACCATCCCTGCATGGTGGCTCACTGTGGTGACGCTCGCTGCGGTGCTTCATACCAAGCACTGCCTATCTCGTCATCCCCGGTACCGACGCTGTCTCCCGAAAACAAACAGTAGTACCACTGCGTTCCTTTGCACTATCATTAACAGTAATATCGTATCACAATCGGACCGCCGTCTTCTCTTAACATTTGTTCAATAACATTCGTTGCATACGTATTGTGTCTTCAATCTCTACATACCTACCAAAAAAAATTACATATCAAACAATGATGATCACCCACAAAGACCTCTACCGCAACCCACGGCTGCTCCTACAAAAAAGCGAAAGAAGGCTAAGCCTTGAAGGTAGGAAATTACGAATAAGTAACCCGCAATCTGACCTCAGGCATAATGCAGAGAATGCACCTTTTGTCGCAGTGGTGAATGATGGCTTCAACTGCATAGTCTCAGATACTGCTTACGTTCTGTCCCCCCACATCGGAGGTAACCGTGCAGTCTATGAACGAGAGGACTTTTATTTCACAGAAGACAACTACCTTGTATGGCCGCAGCCCCACAACGCAATGCTGCCTCACCTTCCGTTTATACACTGTCGCCAGATCAAGCTGGATCAGAAGGATAGAGCCTTCTTGTGGTGTCTTCCAGATCGTGCTGACTTCATTTCAAACGATCCATTCTGTACAGGAATGGGAAGAATACGCATACACCTCCTTGCCCCTTTTCATCGCTTCCGCAACACGATCATCCAAAGAATAGAAAGATACAACGACACATACTCTCTCCTATATCCGTTGACGGATCAAGACAAACATACGTTGAACTCGCTCCTAATGAAAACATTGCCCATATTAAATCGATTGGAATTTGTATCGACAAGTTTCGGTAACATACGTTGCATATTCCGTGCTTTACAACGAAACCTACTGGAAACCGAAGCATTTGCTGATTACATCGAGTGCCGCGTTCGAAGTATCAACACAGCGGAAACTGCATCCACAACGCAAACATCTGATGAGAAAACCCCAATCGATGAGAGCAAAGCGAAAAGCATCAGTACCTTCATGATCAGGCCCTCCAATGCAAATCGATGGGCATTGATCACTGGCTGATCCTACCGTATCATTCGGTACTACAGACCCCAATCAAAGACATTACTTACCTCGTCCACCCTGAACACATTGGATTATCAACTCAACATTCCCAGTACTCCGCATGCATTTTTGTAGGTTCAGCATCCAACCCGGGACTATACAAGGCAATAAGAGAATTTGGAGACAATCTGTTGGGCTACCCTGACCCCTTCAACTTGATAAGCCTTCCCGAACTCACACCTATCACAATGCCCAATCTTTCAGCCACAGCAAGTCAATGCCAGCGAGCACTGAGTGTGAAAGAGTGGTTTGAAAAGACACGCTCTCCTTGTAAGTAACATATTCATTGTGGTATATCATATGAACATCAGCACAGATGCCAGATCAAAACCCGTTCAATGTGGTCAATGGAGTAAGTTCGAAGACCCAGCTAACTGCGTCATCTTTCCACAAGCGATTGCTACATGGAGGGCCGCTCTTGCAAACATTGACAAATCTCCAAACATACATATATTCGAAATGCGAGCGTCAGACACAGGCTATATAGTACCTGAACCCGCATCTCTTGTGTCAACACAAACAGAAGAAAAATCCCGCTCCATGTTCCGAGTATGGCTCAAAATCCATGGTCTGTGTATGCTGCGCATCTCAACAAAGTCATCTCTCGCACGGCCAATGCCAAATTTATCTTGGAATGTAATACTAACTGCAGAACATGCTGTGAGCAAAGCCCGAGACCACGAACCTGGAAATCGAGCAAAGCAAAGAGACAAAATTCAAGAACTTGTCTTGCTAATGGGTAACTGTGTGGGTGGAGAAGCTGGCATGGATATAGCAACAAGCATTGACACGATACATGTAAATGCTTCATGGTTGGGAATACCGTTCGATCAGCTGGAACAAGAACATTTTGAACAGATACTTTGGGAATTGCACAAAGTAAACTTCCAATTTGAATTTCGTGCATTGGATCAACGTGCCCGTTACGCTACACCTTTCAAAGATGATCCAGAAGCAGAAAATCTACTGGCTGCATGCTTCCCAGACAGTTCATTTGGTCTTCCATCTCTAGAAACAGCAAATCATGGAATCGCGAGCACCTCTCAAGGGGAACAAGCATATTATCTTTTTGCCATGGCACACGTCATGAGTCGTTGGAGAGGTACACATAAGGATGGTCTAATCATCAAGACGGGACAACTGCGATGGACTGTTGACCAGCTACGCATGTTGGAAAAAGAGATTACAGAACTATACTGTCAAATGTTCTACAGTTGCTTCAGACATCCTCCCATCACCCCCCACCGTCTTTCACCTGCTGCAGTGTCTAAAAGCCCACTGATCGGACGAACACATCGACCGACAATCGCGCCACATGTAGAAAACAATGCTATGATATTCATAAACAGTGTAGCAGCAAAGCAATAATGGTAAGTACATTCTGACAAGCAGTTCTTATTCACTGAAGCAGTGCAGTACAACCATCATTTCCTTATTTGTAACCCAGCAATGTACGTAACACTGCAAAGCAACACCATTTTCAACACCATGTTATATTCCATAAGCGTAAGACTACATAAATGGATAACAAGGTAAAGGAAACTAAAGCGAAGCAAGATATCACAAAATAAAATTGAGAAAGTAAGACAACAAAGAACAAAACCAAATATTAAGTTCGGAGAAACCCTGGATTATCCGGCCGTGTTTGAGGCTCGCTCATAGAACGAGTCTATAAATAGAACTCATAATGTGGCCACTGACACAGTCATAGAGCTGATGCTTACTGTAACTGGATCTACACATCTGCAGGCTCTATACATTGCTTGGACATTAGATCTATCATCATCTATGTTTCACAGATGAGGACCCTGAATACAACCTGAACAATAATGGTTGCCAAAATTAGATGTGTTTTTGTTCTAGTGCCTTGCCTGGGTTTGTGGTTCAATTGTTTGGCAATCCACTCGTCTGGAATTGAAGAGAGACTGAGTGAAAGTGCTTACAGTTGGCTTACAGAATTTTTGAAGAATGGTTTACAGGCTTATTCCCTTTACTGTAATGTCTCTTGCTTCAAAGATTACACGAATTCCTATGATAGCTGTTTAAAGTGACATAGAATATTATTATTAGCAGATAGTCTCGATTCTTGCCTGATTATTTGACGGCTGATAGTGTGTGGTTGTGGGATTCGTACATGCCATGCGCAGCACTGGCCGCTCTCTACAAGTATTGGGCAAGCTCCATACGAGGATTCTGAAATCCCCTTCTGAAATCGCCCTCATTCGAAAAGCCAACACTATCAGTTCTCAAGCTCACGAGACTATCATGAGGGTGTTGGGCAAGGGCGTCAAATCTCCCGCTCGTCTCCAGCACGGAAACGAGACAGCACTTCTCCCAGGAGAATGGCTAATTGAGAAGGAAGCCGAGGCTGAAGCCATCTTCGTAGCCTCTTGTCGTAGGGAAGGCGCGCTCCACCAAGCCTACCTCCCCATCTGCGCATCCAACACCTGCGCAGCAACGTTACATTACTGTTGCAACGACAAAGAATTTGCCTGGGGTCCCCCTCCCCCATCTCACCCTTCTGCTACATCAGCTCTCACCAATGGAATCAATGGTGAAAGCGGACGAACCCTAAACCCTCAACTAATCCTACTGGATGCAGGCTGCGAATACTCAAACTACACATCCGACATTACCCGAACTCTCCCCATCGGAAACGGTGGTCGATTTACGACCCACGCAGGTCGGATCTACAACCTCGTCTGGGAGATGCAAAAATCCGCTTTCGCAATGCTCAAACCGGGTGTTCAATGGCGGCCCAGGGATGTTCATATGACTTGTCATCAGGTTTTGATTGACAGGTTTTGGACAAGGGGGTGGCGGGATGGCACTCCATGACATCACATGGAGGGAGGGAGGGTCTCTGGGGCTGCTGAAAATCAAGTTTGTATGTCACTTTAAAATTTATTTCTGAGGGCTGGGGCATATTGGAATTACCTCAAAAATCATCTCTACACATATAGATCTATCCTAGACTGTGGCAGAGCCCTTACGTGCTACTAGCCAAGTATATGATGTAATGGCACATGACTTGCACATGATTCTCCATCATACTAGCCACATCACTACATTGTCTTGTAAAAGGCTCAAGGCATGTTTCTGGGTGGCTTAGAGGTACATACAATATGTTACTACCCAGGAATTGAACATGGAGTCAGATTTAAGAAAAATTCCCATTTTGGATGATCACGTGCTAGGAAATTTCCTTTTTTGGAGGGAGGGAGGGTCCCTAGGGCTGCCGAAAATTATGATTGTATGTGATATACAATATTGCCATCCCGCTACCCCCTTGGTTTTGGAAGCTGGGTATCTTTCGGGATCCTCATAGTGAGGGGAGACCGGAGTTGAGGAGGGAGGAGACGGATGAGAGTGTGGATATTGTGATTGCGCCGGAGGTTTCGCCTCGTTCTAATGAGGTTAGGGAGGTCCTGAATAACGCGATCCTGGAAAGTCTTCTCAATACCCTCCTCTCGACGAACCTTTCCACAACCTTGTTCCCCCATGGCCTTGGACACTCTCTAGGCCTCGACGTACACGATGTTCCTTCTGCTTCTCGTCCTCCAGGTTCGTTCCCCCTTCCTTTTCTTCTCCATACTGATTATTTGATTCGTAGGCAGCATAGACGAGAAGGATCAAGAGGTATGCAAAAATTTTTTCTAAGACACACCATTGTTTTTCAGGATTAAGGTCTCGAGGAGACCCCCCCCCTCCCCCTATTACTATATAGAGGCATATATTCCCACGCCTAAACAGGAAGGTACACTACTGCCACCAACTAAAACCTGTTCCACTGCCTCTTACCACTACCCACTCATCCACCAGCATTCCATCTGCACTCAGAACTGTGGAATTAGTCCCTCATGACTTGAGTTGTGGCTTTTTTTCATTCTAAATTTGGATGTCAACTGTCAAGTACGTACCAGTTATTATGTAAGCTGCTAAATTACCTGCTACTGAACCTCTCAGGGGGGGTATTTAGGCTTCAATTTAGCTTCAATT
>QLOY01000315.1:0-21132 GCA_003313965.1 Megacollybia marginata | reverse complement strand
TGTATATAAGTAGGGGTACTATTGATGTACTCCCTTAGTCTTGATATTAGTCTTTTCTCCCACTTCTACCACTCAGAGTGACCTCTAAGTGCAAGATCTCTTCAGTTATCGTCCTGGAAGCGTGCTAGGTTCATGATGGAGTCCCCAAAGGCAGCAGGTTATATTATGTAAGATGTGGTTCTAGTGGATGCCTGACAATAAGCTTAGCCACAAAACCGGCGTATCATCGCAAAGTTGTTAAGCGACACAGAGCAAAATTACGAGATCTACGACAAGGAGATGCTTGGAATCATGTTGTCCCTAGATGAATGGCGACAGTTCCTAATGGGAGCCAGACAGACGTTTGAAATCTGGACGGATCATAATAACCTGCAATACTTCAGACAACCACAGAAAGTAAATCGCAGACAAGCCCGATGGATAACAGAGCTAGCGAACTATGATTACACACTCCACCACAATGCCGGATCACTGAACAAAAAAGCTGATGCTTTATCTTGAAGAGCAGACCACGACATGGGAAAACACGATAATGAGAACATGATCTTGTTGCCAGATCAGGTTTTCAGAGTCACCACTTGGGACCTTGAACCAAATCCATACGAAAAAGAAATCCAATTAAAATCGATAACTCTGTGCAGAAGGCTTTAGCTTATAATGAAAAAGGATGGAAACGAGAAGGAGATTTCATTTGGTTTGAAGGAAGCTTATACATTCTAAAAAACCAGGAATTACGACTCAGAATCATTCAGGACCATCATGACCCGGCTATAGTCGGACATCCAGGACCTCACAAAACTCAGGAGTTGATCATGCGCAACTATTACTGGCCAAGGATGATGGATTTAATCAAACAATATATGGATGGATGCGAACCCTGTCAACAGGACAAAATAGACAGAACTGCACGTCACGCACCGCTAAATCCAATGAAAGCTCCTGACCGACCATGGCAAGTAGTCAGCTGTGACATGATCAGCCCTCTTCCAGAATCAAACAGATTCAATGCAGTAGAGGTCTTTGTAGACTTATTTACAGGACAAGCCCATATGGAACTCACACATACCACCTTGACAGCAGAAGGATTCACGAACCTCTTTCGAGACAGAGTCATACGCTATCATGGAGTTCCAGAAATGTTAATTTCGGATCAAGGGCCACAAACAGTGGCAAAACATTGGAAAGCAATATGTGAAAAGCTTGGGATACGATGACACCTCAGCACAGTGTATCATCCAGAAACAGATGGACAAATAGAACGGATACATCAAGAGCTGGAAACATACCTTCGAATCTTCATCAATTATCACCAAACTGACTGGAGCTCATGGATCGCATTAGCCGAATTCACTTTCGGAAATCACCTTAGCTCTTCCCAAAAATACAGCCCCCTATTCCTTGACCACAGCTATCATCGGAACATCGGAACCAATACTACACAGACAAATAATCCACGAGCAAATGAATGGGTAGATCGACTACAAAGGATTCAAGAAGACGCAAAAGCCACACTAGAACTCTCCAAACGAGCAGCTAAACGACAATACGACAAACACAAGGCTGACTCGATTGAGTACAAACCAGGAGATCTAGTATGGTTAGATGCAAAAAACATCTGGACAACCAGGAACTCAGCTAAACTAGATGTGTTACGACATGGACCGTTCATTGTTGAAGAAAAAGTTGGAACATCGGCATATCGACTACAATTACCTGACGACCCTTCATGGAGACAAAAACATAATGTATTCAATGAGCAACTTCTAAAGCCGTATATTCAACCAATTAGCAAACATCAGAAAAACACATTGAGACGGCCAGGACCCCTCGAAATCAACGAACAAGAGGAATACGAAGTTGAGACGATTTTAGATTCCAGAAAACGAGGATGTGCAATCAAATACTTGGTCAAATGGGAAGGATACCCACATAGTGATAATACTTGGGAACCACGAACAAATGACATGCCACGGAGCTAATAACAGAATTCCACAAAGAACACCCTCTGAAACCCACCCGATCAGAGGACTAGTGCTAGCCATGACATCGGAAATCAAGGGTTCATTATGACCCATGTACGTCATGACAGATGCCCCATCTATATAAGCACAACAGTATAGCAAAGCGACATGCCCTTTCCATCAACCAACAACATTTTCATCTACCTATACAACTGGGTGGAATTAATCACAGAAATCCTGTTAGGCGCTTTCGCTCTCTTTGCAATAACGGTCACGTTCATGGACAACCCACCATTCAATCCACCCATCATTCCCCTCCTCCTAGGCATCGTCTTGTTCACAGTCAGCAGCACACTGCTCATCTTTGTCTCTTGGGTAGTAGCTTGGTACATGGGATGGGGATGCTATCGATACAGACGCAAACGACAACCACGACAACTATGAATCCCTGCACCACTTTACATTCCACCCTTCCAATACAGCGTTCCTGAGCCCCCTATCCGAGACGATTCACCAATGTTAGGACGTGCAACCATCCGCAACATGCCAACCAAACCGGACCCACCACATCCAGACTTCCAAATTATTGACGGAGTATTACAAGATGTTGACATTATGATGCCTCGTTGATTATGGGGACCATAATCTTAAGGGGGGGGTAATGTAAGAATTTCACGGCTTCTCGGATCTTCGCCAACTCCACGGACCTTATCACTACATAACACACGTTCAACACGTGTTCGTACCTTCGCTGTCTCGGTCTCTTTTCTCTTGGACTTTGTACAGTACCATATGACTGCCACATGTCCTTATCTATACCCCAGTCTCATCATATATAAGTAGGGACAAGTTCTTGTATATTCTTTAGTTTCGATATTAGTTTCTTCTCCTGTTTGTCAAACAGAGTGAACTACTTGAACTACAAGTCAATTGACATTGTGTCTCCATTGATTTGAACAGTTCGTTAACACTGCTCTCTCAATCACAATCCGAGGGAATTTGGCGGCCTATATTGCATACACTCGCAGCAAAAGCATCTACTCTACATGGCAAAGGCCTGACTTATGACCAGGTTCTGATTTCCGGTACTGATCTCGTCTTGCTGAGTCTTGCTGACACCAGCTGCACCCGCTGTCAGTAATGACCAGCCTTGGACAGACCAGCCCACCCTGTGACCTGTCATTTCGCTTCTTGCTCTGCAGGACACATGAGGAACAGCCCCGTTACTGAAACTCGAGAGAAAGGATCGGGAAAGTTTGCATGCCAACAACAGGAAGAGCAACAAGTTGAACTAAGGCACGGTACAAAAGGTGTGGGGAGCCTGAGAAATGGGCTCAGAGATGGGTTACAAAGAGCACAGTAAATAGAAACCGCCCACCAATCTGTACCATACATGACTTGACCAAAATAAAGCACAAGTCAAGTAAAGTCATCGTTTTTGTGTTTGAACTCATCTGTAGCATTATTTAAAATCATGGTACAACTGGTAATTTACGAAGTTCTGGGAAGCAGCATGTAAAACAACGACAAGGGCCGGGGCAGAGAAGGGGGTAGACATGGGTAGGGTTTTGGGTAGATTTACTAGACCCTGCAGGTCTCCAGAACAAGACTCACTCATACAACCCCGCATTGTTGTTGCAATGGGACTTGTCATTTGCAAGGACGTCTTTAACACATGACCGTTTTCTTATATAGAGACTCTTTCACATGCTACCTCTCCAGTTGCATTTTCCTGCTCTGGAGCAGTACGTTAGATTTTTGTCTTCTTGTTCATTTGTCTCATAATTACTTAGCTCATATTGACTCTGTATGTTTGCTAGGTAATTTGAGTTGCATTTTCCTGCTCTGGAGCACTCATATTGACTCTGTATATTTGCTAGATTCGTTTCTCATTGTCTTTTCACAGTCATTTCCGGCCACAAGCGATAGTTGGGCCGTCAACAGGTTATGGGCATTATATTAGACTAAGCCCTATCGCAAATCTCACTCAACAAAGTTTTTTGAAACTTTTTTCTTCTGATTACGCTCTTTTTTTTTGATTTGCCTCCATGGACACATTACCCCGGATGGCTGACCCTCGCTCATATTGATCCAATATTCCCGAATCCTGCATTCCGGTCCAGTCCAGAGAGTTGGTAAACCCTTCCTCTAATCTTGAGCCTCTAATTCTATTAAACAATCAGGTATAACTTCACTTATCTCAAATTTTTTCTCTTCTTCCACTCCACGCGAATACCATCAGAATAAGCATTACAAACTGTTTCAATTAAAGATCCACGCGAACAAAGTCTTACAAACGTGCAGGATCCCTCTTTTTCTAATATCCCTTTATCCCCTTACCATAATGTTAACACCATTCCTCGTCATCATATTGTAGATCGTTTTACTCCTCTAGACACAGCAGAGCAACTGATGACTTTGACGACCTATTCATGACATGATGTCGAGCGGGAATCCATAGTCCACAACTGTCCATTACCTCTGCTTCCACCACCTTCGGAATCTCGACTATCCCACTCACAACCTCCTAGGACGAATCCCTCTGAATCTCAATGTTTTGTGCAACAGACACCTCCACACATGACACAACGACATTCGGGAGGCAGACCTCCTTCAAGGCTTCCTGAATGACCACGAGCACCACTTCACAACGGTCATTCTCTAATATCTCCTTTGTCACCATCCAGGAGATCTCAATACCAATTACCGGAGCGCCATCTTACTGCTCCTCCAATCTTGATCACCCATGACAACAGTATAACAGTGCCTTTCCAAACTACCAATAGAACGACTGCGCCACTTTATCTTCCCATCATGGCACCTCAACTGCACTTACCAAACATCAACCCGGGTGTTCTTGAGGGGAACATTCCTAACTTGATGAATGGTTCTCTTCACACTCAACAGGGAGGGCTAGCACCCAGGATGCTGAACATCCAACACCCTGTTCCACAACAAACACAGCCAGGGGTTGCTCCCTGAGTGTTTTACGCTCCTCATCCTGCACAAATTCAACCAGCAGCGGTCAACCAGGGGAATGTCCCAATCTATCCACCTGTGTATGCTCTGCCTGCTATTGGGGGTCCTGTTATACCTCAGCAGCTCCCGTATCTCAACAATGTCGTGAATGGTCAACAACCGGTTCAAAGTGCTCTTGCTCCTGTAGAATTAGGTTCAATTTTTCGTAATAGTAGAGCGTATACTACATCTTCTTCTACTCTTTCCCTAATTCCTATCCTCAATGACTCAAAGGACTGGACATCTTGGAATAACATGGTGGTTGCAGCAATCTGGATCCTGGGAGCCATGGGACATATCAATGATGAGGAAGATACCAATGACCCTCTACTGCAAGTGGCGCATCCCCCAGACTTGTTTCAGGATTATACACAACAAGAGCTCAATGCTCACCTGATACTGTAGTATCTATGCATAGAATACTGATAACTTATAATACCTCTTTTGCATTAAAGGTTGATAATTTTGGCAGGCATTGTCGTACAGCCACAATATGGGCCAGCAAGCCTCTGCCACTGCTGCAGACAAGAAGCTGAAAGTCAGCAGAGATATAAATACATCCCTCCCCAAAAACAGTAAAACACATTACATAAAACATACATCAATTTATAAATAGTACACCAAGCTTCAATCGTCCTCAGCATCAAACTGGTCCTCATTTGGGACTTCTAAGCCATCCTCCTCCTCATCGTCCCCATCGTCCCCATTGTTTCCCCCTGCTATTCCTGTCTGTTCCTTCACTCTGCCGTTGCTCTCCTGGTTCCAGTCCTGTTGAAAGCGTACTGCCAATGATCGAAATTGGGCTGCCTGTCGAGCAGCATATGCACTTGCACCCTCAGCTCTGGGTCCACTGAACTTGGGGGTGTCTTGGCGCAATTCCCACTGATCGGCCCACCATTCAAGCGATTTGATCGTATGCCTCATTTCCTCATCAAGCAGCATAACCTCCTCCCTCCACCTCTGCACTCGCGCATATGCCCTGCACCATTCAACTCGCAAACCTGATTCTTTGATATTAGCAACAAATCGTGGAAGAAAAAGCCATACCGTGATGTAGCGCTTCATCAGTTTTGAAACCAGAAGCATCCCCCCCTAACCAGATCCACGACACAGTCTTATTGTTGCTTGGATCGCCCAGCTTCTCACCCTTCTTTCTTTTGACCGATTTTCTCAGAGGTTCATCCTGCATACAGCGTATGTCACCCTTCTCAAGGGGCTGCCATCCTACCATGCTTTGCCCCACAAGGCGTATCTTGGCAGCCCGAGCAGCACGATAACAAGAAGCAATAACTTCAACCTTCCTCTCGTTATGGTTGAGAAGGTTACGCATTCTTGTCGTTGCTCCCTGGTGACGTGCATGTAGACTCTTGTAGGATAGAAGCCTTGCTTTGATGATGAGCTGATTTCGAAGGGCGTTCAAGCTAGTACGACATTGCGCATCGTGCAACCGGAGTTCAGATTTGGCCAAATCGCTTAAAAGGCCACCAGCGCTACGAACCTGGGCTGCAAAGTTGGAGGGAAATATGATAGGGACACTTTCAGCTTGGGGAGCAGGAAGAAGTTCACCACTCTTGCCTCAGCGGTTTCGAAGAGTGGCAACAGCTACTGCTGCACCTGGAAGGTATAGAAACTGGATTTCATGGAGGGCAGTGATGCGGCAATTGAGCTGGCTGCGACGGGTAAAGATGTCAGCAGTTTGTTTGGCAGTGGGTTCTCTTCCCAGAGCCTGAATGTCAAGGCTCAGGCGATGTCTAAAAGCAGCGTTTAATGAAAGGGCGGAAAAGTAGAAGGGTTAACGCACTGTACTTCCTCCAAATCCAGCGCTGCCATTAAGAACTCAACTGCAGTCATTTTGCTGTGCACTGATGTGGAACTGGCGTTGGCTTCCTCCTTTGCAAGCTCTAAATGAACGTCCTGAACCATCAAACCTTGTAATGACATGAGTGGTAAAAGTGAGTAGAGAAAAGTGTGCTTACCCTGCATCTTATGAGCGTAAGGGTTTGGAGCCTTGGTTGGATTAGCCTCATAGCTCTCTATTGCCTTTTTCCATTCTGCTGTCTGATCCTGCTGGTTCTCTGAGAATGCCTCAAATGAAGCTGACTGATTCTCCAACTCCTTGATAGCGGTATCTCGGTGTTTCTTCAAGAGCTTCCCTGAGCCTTGTAAGCACCCCACTAACACCAATCGAGACGGCATACCTAAACCAAACAATTTAGACCAATTCCAATAACCCCAGTGATCATCCAAAGTGTCGTGGCGATGCCCTGGCCCCATCTCCTTCATGCTTGTTGCCACAGGACCCATTGCTGCCCAGCTCCGTTCGATACCTTCACCATCTGTTTGCCCAGAACCCAGTATGTAATTGAGGGAGAATTTGTTTTGACAACGTAACTTGTGACCCTTGATGTGAAGCTTCGGAACGGCGAAAACCCAATGCGCAGGGTCAACAGTGAATTGCAGGAAGGAGGGTAAACCAAGTAGCCGTGTAGGAAAATTGACGCATTGTTGACAGGCAATGTCATAGCTAAATAGTACCTTCAGCCGATTGCTGACGTGACAATGCTGCGAAGCAAGGGTATAATCCGAATTTCTGAACCTGTATACTTTAGTGCTTTCAACCAATCGAGGGAAAACATTCACTTTTCTCCTGCTTGCAAGTCACCAGCACTGTTGGGAGTGATAAACTCGTGTCTCGCACAGATTGCAATGCCGACCCCAGTTACCGAATACCCAGCGCTGAACTTTGTATTCGCATGATCCAGCGCAGTAAGACCTGAGCAAGTACTGATCTAGGAATGTAAGAATCCAATGCTATCAAACTGGAGAAGAACTTACCTCAGTCTGATCACCTAGAGTATCAGTAAACTCTTTATACGGCTCATTCTTCACAAAATAAGACCAGCCAGTGCCAAGGCCGGGATCCCTTTCATCATTAGAGAAAAGCTTTCATTTTAGGTGAAAGCAGGTGTCATATGCTCTTGTAAGCCAGTATTTGAAGCTAAAAAAGCGTTCAGTTCAGATTGGAAAATCCGGAGTAAGGCATATTACGCAGTCTTTGGATCCTCATCCTCCCAGCCTTCTGGCAGGTTAACGCCTGGACGGGGACAAGCAGGACATAGCACTGCTAGTTCACCGCTTTTGGTTTCTGAAACCAAACGAACCTCGTCGCTACCTCTTCCACCCCGCTTCAACATCTTCAAATGTCTCCACTGTCTTGCCATCAGCAGGAAAGAGCGGTAACAATCCTGTTGGAGTACAAGTTACAGCATGTTATTCAATGCCGAAAAAATAAGCACACCTTGACAACCAAACCGGTGTTATCAGTTAACCTCTCCAGTGCTTTATAGTAATCGTACATTGTCACCTTGCCAGTCAAGGTCAAAAGGTGAAATTGCTCTAAGCAGCGGAAGGTTGCACAAGTCTGAGGTTCAATCTGGCTAGCAGGGTACCATTCCGACTTCATCAGCTGCTGTTTTTCGAGAGGAGAGCCTATACAATCACAAAAGCTGACCTGGACGAGATGAATGCCATTTGTATGGATAACAGTGAAGTCAGAGGGAGCGGGTTTTGGTAAAGGACAGTTGTTGCCATCATGGCCAAGCTGGATCCTCAAACCAAGGTCAGCCAGGCTAACCTTTTCAAAATAGGTGCTGTTCCAACGCTAAGCTGGCGTAAGCTCTTTACTCTAACCATAAGTATGAAGAGCATACCTGAATGCAGTGCCTTGTGCCCATCCAGACAACACTCCCTGCAGAGCAGCTCTCTGTGAAGACAATCCTTACATCGATACAGCCCTTCATTGTGTGCGTGTGCCGTTTGCTTTGCACAGCTTGTTAATCGACCACTATGCCCTTCTCCTTCGATGAGCAAAGCGAGATATTCATCGCATAAGGGTGTCCAGAGCTTCATTGGTTCATCCTATGTGCGTTATCAGTAACTATGCAGAACAGATGTGCAAGGGGCACACAGAGGATTGGTACCGCTTACGCGCTGTAGGGTGAACCATCTCTTTGTCTAGAACCCACTCATTTTCAATAGAATCGTCCAGAACGGGTTCAACATTGAAGTCGGAAAAAGAATCGGCCAAATTACTGTTGCTGACGTCGAGTGCTGAATGCATAAGCCTGGGCCTCTTTGCTCCAGCTTCTGTCGAGTGAACTGAGCCGGTAATTCGTCTTCCATCGGTAGAAATTGATTCAACAGAGAATGATGGTAAAAAGGATGACCGTCCAAGGTCAGTGAGCCAGAAAGAGGTCAGTCCAGGGGTAAACGGCAGGCGTTTGGACATAGCAGGCTGTGATCACACTTCTGTCAACAAATAGCGTGGCAACAAACAACGCGGTCATGTGAACAGTTAGGCGACGTACCTTACAGTAATACACAGCCTTAGTTATGGTAAATGTGAATGACAGACCCTGAACTGAGCTCATATAACTGTAAAGCTAACTACAAGTGTTGGTTCTGTCTGAAATGAGATCTAATAAGCAGTTATAATGTAGGCATAAATGAGTGTACTTTGTCGTCAATCTAATCAACCTCAGCAGGTTACCCACATAGGAGTGAGACTGAGATACTCATGACGCTTGGTGGATGTAACAGTCATTGATTGATCCTTGCCCATCATGACTCAGATCCAGCTCGGTAAGCCTTGTAAGCGACAGATACTCTGTGAATGAGTGTACTTTTGTCGTCAGTCTAATCAACTTCAGCAGGTCATTGACACCCACGATTGAGATGCTCATAACACTTGGTGGATGTAACAGTTGTTGATTGATCCTTGCCCATCATGACTCAGATCCAGCTCGGTAAGCCTTGTAAGTGACAGATACTCTGTGAGTGTACTTTTGTCGTCAGTCTAATCAACTCTAATCAACTCTAATCAACTTCAGCAGGTCATTGACACCCACATAAGAGTGAGACTGAGAGGTTCATAATGCTTGGTGGATGTAACAGTCATCGATTGATCCTTGCCCATCATGACTCGGATCGGGCTCAGTAAGCCTTGCAAGTGACAGATACTCTGTGAGTGTACTTTTGTCGTCAGTCTAATCAACTTCAGCAGGTCATTGACACCCATATAAGAGTGAGACTGAGATGCTTATAACACTTGTTAGATGTAACGGTTGTCAATTGATCCTTACCCATCCTGACCAACTATATCAAGGTTTGTATCGGCCAGGTTGAGTGATTAAAAAGCAAAGTTCTATCATTCAGCTATCTAGATACAGTTGCTGGGTGTAACGCGAAGCTTCAACTGGGGAAAGAGCTTTAGGCTTTCTGCCCAACGAGACCCCCCTTCCTTTCGCCGATGCTCACGATCTTCCTCCATTGCAGTCTCTTCCCACCATTTGTCAGTCTGGAACCCATTATACACCCAATGAAGGAGCCTGCTTGCTGTCCAAGAGGTAACCGAGTACCTAGTTTCCCCTGGCTGGACCGGCATGTTGGAATGGGGAACCAGCGCCAAGGGGATAAAGATGCTAGAGCCAGCTGGGAACTCAATCACGAGGCCCAGGTTCCAAAGGACGATATGTCCGCCTTTGGTTGGATCGAAGTTTCCCCAAGCAGAGATTACGCACCAGCCGGTTGCTCGATTTCCATGATCAAGGTGCATACGACAGACGGTTTGGGGCCTGAAGTTGACAGTAGTGCAGCAGAATATGTTTCGAGGGTGCACTTTCTTCAACTCAGGATGTTGGGTGTGAAGCTGCTCTTGCACGCTTTGATATTCGCACCACATGGGCTGATTCATAGCCTTCATGATGCCTATTCTGCTTCAGAAGATGCTTGGAGAGAGAAGGGTACTAACTGCTGTGATAGCTGCTGAGCTGCCCAAAAGCAACGCTTTTCATAACGCAAGCCAAGCCCTCCCTGTTCCGCTTCGTAAGTTGTAAGTTGCTGACCCTCTTTCTGAAGTTAAGCTGAAGTTCAATTAAAAGGGTTCAACCCTCACCTTTGCCCCTCCACCAAAGTAGACGCCTTCAGTAACAGCTGCAAAGTTTCCTCAGTGGTGGATTTCATTCTTTGAGGCCAATGTGATGTGCTCCCGACCCATCTCAACCCTTGAACCATTTCCTTCCTTACCTTGTCCCAACCGATTTGGTCACGAGGGGATCCTGCTAACAGAACGAACAGGCAACCATCGCCATCTAGTATGGGCCTTGTCTGAACCCCATCCCAAGCCACATAGGTCATTCCAGCGTTGAGAAGCTCTTCTGCAGTGGGGGAGCTGCTGGAAGGAAACTCCCGGCGGGGACCCAACCAAGCGTTGACAGAGACTGGGACCCCTTCGAGATTAAACCCTTCAAGCACTTCAGCCTGGTTTTCAGCCTTGAGTTTGCGTTTGAGGTGAATTGCTTTGAGGTCGGTCTGTTGCTCATGTTGTTGTCAAGCTCGTTTGAGGCGTCAGCGCTGTTTGAACCTGAATTTGCGTTTGTTTATTCCAGAAGGGGCCGGCGCTTCGGGTGCTTTTTTGTCACCATCAGCACTGAGGTTGGATAGCTCCTCTGGCAATTCGGCAGCCTCCAACTCAAGCTCAGGCTCCGCTTCGGTAAGGCTCTCAAGAGGTGAGGCGGTGGCAATGAGCTCGGTGCTACTGACTGAGCATTGAATAGCCTGTACCAGGCTGAGGTCATAAAGGCGAAACTCCTTTTTGCTGCGAAGACCTAGTGGATGAAGCAGTCAGAAACATTAAAACCAAAGAAAGAAAAGGGGGGAGGCAGCTTAATTTGCAGCAGTGGGAATTTCGGCCGATCCAAGGTCAGATCCTACCGCCTTTCCTCTAGCGCTGCGTGCCTCACCCTCTGAAGCGGTAGCAGCTTAGCTGTTGGCTGTTCCAAGGTCGGATCAGCCAGCTAAACTTATTCTCCATGCTCAGTTCAGGTTTTATGCATGGGTGAAGGGTGGGGTTTCGAAAACCTACCCATTAGCAAAGTTTGCTGGCAAGTTGTTTGGTGAGTCACATGATTAAACCGTGACCCTATGGCCCGATTATCGAAACTAGAAAGGTGCCTGCTGGCAAAGGAAGCTCGACCTCCAAAAAAGTGTGGCAATAAAGGCAATTTTCAAGGCGAACACCTACAGTTCTTGGAATCGCAATTTCCCGCTTTTCTAGCCACCGGCAAAGGTCACAAGAAAGAGTTTTTCAAAACTGTATGGCAGGAATATTTTGAGAAGTTTCCTGAGGAGGATGAAGAAACCGACAGCAATGATGATAAACGTGAGAACGACGGTGAAAAGGATGGCAGCAAAGACGACGGTAAAGACGACAGTGTAGACAGTGATGAAGAAAGCCACACGGCTCACCAGGCAAATGGCAAGCAATCAGCGGCCATTTGTACTGTATGCATCTTTCTCTTGTTATATTTAAGCTAACCGACACGCTACAGCAAATCACTAATTGGTTCTCTAATCGCAAAGCCAAGGAGAACAAAGCAACTGCAGCTCCTTTCCAAGGGTGGCTCCAGTGGTTGCAAGACCCTCCACCTCACCCTCACCATGTCCCGATAGAAAAGTTTTTTATGAGCCATCCGGATCATGCACAGAAGGTAAAGTTGGCTTATGAGGAGCGTTTCAGGGACCAGGGGTTAGGGGTTTCTAAACGCGGCTTATCTCAACGTGTTGAAATCGCGAAGGAGCTGTTTCAACTTGAGCCTCTTGAGGTTCGGGAGGCTTTGCTGAAGGAGCGAGATGCAGAGTATGAAGAGGGGATGGCAGAGTGGAGCAAGATCGCAGTGGCTCCATCTGATGAATCCACAGAGGCTGAACAGGCGCTGTAAGTTGCATTCTTGCTGCTCTTTGTTGATAGGCTGATCTTCAAAAAGTTATCAAAAAAACGCTGTTACAGTAATTCAGCCCCTTCTTGACAAGTTCAGTCAAACGTTAGGGTTTCCTCTCTCACTGATAGGGGGGAAGGCACTGATGGAACCAGATGGTCAGTGGGATCTGCTTACCATACATGCCAGTGCTACGCCAAAGGGTCAAAAGTTTTACGAGTTTGATCCTGATGGGTTTGAGAAGAAAGTTGTGGGTACCTTTGCAAAGTTTTTATGGGCTGTTGAGCACGGTTGGTTACGTTGCTTCACCTTCAGATTGGGCTTACGTTGACGACAGGCGATGACAACCTTTCCTTTGTAGACAACATAAACGGAAAGGCCATCTCCACAACTGTTGAATCCAAGTCAGTTGCCTTAACGCCTGATCGCGAAATTCATCAGAGCCGCTCTCCTTCTCCAGACCTCCCATCAGCTCGCAGTGAGAGTAGCAGCCGCCCCCTCACAAGAACATCAAAGAAAAGACGCACTGTTGAAGATACGATTAGTTCAGCTTCTCCAGCTCCAAGAGTGGGTACGCCATGCTTTAACCCAGAGTTACGCATCCCGTTAAACCAGAACCGCGCTGGCTGGATAAAGATAGCAATCGAGTATCTGCAGGGGTTCAAGGAAGAGAGAGGTGGTGAGTGGCAAAAGGCTATGGTTCTTTGGGTGCGTTTGGAGGATTCTCTTGATACGGCTGGTCGAAAAGCCTTACCTACAACCAACCACCCTTCTCAAGTTGGCTGGTGGATTTCCCATGCTCGTTCTAACAAAAGCCCACCGATCTATGACCTGGCTGCATTCGAAAGGCAATGGTGGGACCATATCAACCCAGAATGGAGAACACGAGGCGAAGACGGTCGTTTAGAAGTGGGTGGAGAAGGCCCTTGGGACAAAATGGTATATCCTGGCATAAACGGTTTGTACAGCGTCATGGCCTGTCTGAAATGGTGGGGAGAGGCCAACGAGCAGAAGGAGGGCTGGAAGGCAGCTGTAGCTGATGTATCTTGGGTATTAACCCAACTCTTGGCAGCGTAAGTCCTTAAAAAGCTTTGATTATCTTCCTAACCTGTTTAGAAGGAAACAAGCAACCCCGTCCTCTCTATCAACTGAGCCCTCCCCTGCCAAGAAAAGTCGTACCTCATGAAACCAACCTTTCTCTGTACAGTTTCATGTAGCCCCTGCATTTATCTATTGATAATAGACCATCTATTTTAAGCCATTGCATGCCGATGTTTATAATCTATTTTAAGCTGGTGAGCTATTTAAAGTAGGCAGCCTTATTGTGCCGATATTAGTAAGGTCTAATTCAAACTCCGAGGGCTGCTGGAAGCCATCCGAGCCCATAATGTGGCTGTACGACAACGCCTGCCAAAATTATCAAGCTTTAATGCAAAAAGGGTACTAAGACTTAATTGAAATCTATGCATATGGTGGATGATATATTATCATAATCTATGCATTAATCCTACTGCATCAGCTGCAATGCTTACCTAGCCTTCTGGCAAACCGACACAGCCGTGACAAGCATCCTCACTGCGCATTTGGGCAAAGGTCCAGCAGTGTTCATTCCGCCAATTAACAAGATCATCAAAGACAAAGTCTCCGCACATCAGATATATGGATTACTGAAAAAGAGATATGCCAACAATGATTATACCAATGGATTCATCCAGAAAGTCCAGCTCTGTTCTACCAAATATCTCTCAGGCTCACCAGAGGACTTCATCTTGTCTTGGCGATCTGGCATTGAACATTTGCGGCAGTCTGAGTTCCCATATGCACCCATCGACATTGCGATGAGTTTCGTTACACTCATTCCTCAGACAGGGGCTCTCTGGAACAAACTGTGACACAAGGTCAATGCCGCTTCAAGAGCAGCGGAGATTGATGACGTCTGGCTTGATCACTTCTTCCAGACGGCAGCAATGGACACCAAGATTGATGCTATGTCTTTGATGTTCATGGTAGAGCTCCCAACTCTTCCACCAACAGTCAAGGCAAACAACCCCAGACTCGTAAAGCATGTGAGCAATGCTTCCAGTCCAGCACAACAGGTCGGTTTTTATGCCCTCACTGTGGTTATGATCAATGTGAGCATATGCATCGACATAACAGAAAGTCCGATCCAGATGAATCTGCATGCAAGAATGTTACACCTCCACGTCCCAAAGCTCTCCTGTCTGCAGTATCGACTTTGGAGGTAGCTGAGGAAGGGGAGGACAATCATGTCAGTACCAATGATGTTCACAGTAGTCAAGTCGACAATGACAATGAATTTGAACCGTGCGTGGAAAGTGTGGACTGTTTCCCTGCATTACTCTCTCCTTTGCAATCTCCATCAGCACTCCTAACATCAGATCTGGTAGCATTAGCGGCCCTAATTCAGCACTTTCAGGCCCTTTTCAATTCTGGCTGTATGCATCACATTATACAACACAAGGAGTATTTCTGGACTTACCATCCAGAGGGTGCTCTGTTGGTTGGTACTGCCAGTAGTGGTGTTCTAGCCACCAAGGCAAGAGGGATTGTCAAGTTGCATGTCCAGACAAACACTTCGTCAGTCGTTTTGACACTTCACGACTGCCTCCATGGGCCAGATTCCCCCTTCAACCTTTTGTCTGTTGGGGCCTTCCTAGAAGCAAAGATGCCAGTGAATTTCCGAACTGATGGATATGCAATCGTTCACTTGCCAAGAGATAACGACAAACTGGCAGGTCAAACTTTCACAGCGGAAATACATGGCCGTCTTGCCTTTCTACAATGTGAATTCCTTCTACCTCCAGGACCAGTTCCTGATGATCCAGCTATGCCCTCCCCTGCCATGGCCTTCACGACTTTCACTCCTCGAGAGCCAGACTTTGCTCTTTGGCATGAGAGACTGGCACATGCTGGTATTGAATCAATGAGGGAGGTTCTGACCAGAACATATGGGAAGGGGGTGCTGTGGAATGGCAAGATACGACACACAAAATGTGTGTTCTGTATCTTAGGCAAGGTCCCTCGAGCACCTTATGATCATAACACATTTCGTGCTATGGAGCTTCTCGCTCTCGTTCATATGGATATTTGTGGACCTTTTCTGGTCCAGGGACCATCCCATGAATGATATTTTATTATTGCACTGGATGACTGCCTTACTACTAGGGATCAAGCTTTTGTGTTCTTCATGGCAGTTCAGAGTAACTGGGAATGTCAAACGGGGAAGAAGCTGCAGATCGTTCATCTTGATGGAGCGAAAGAGTTGATTTCTGGGGAACTAGGTCATCACTTTACTGAACAGGGTATCTCTGTCCAACAGACCACCTGGTATGCTCACCAGCAAAATGGCAAGGCAGAACGGTTTGTGCACACGATTGAGGACCACTCTCGTGCTCTCATCGCAAGCTCGGAGTTACCACCATCTTATTGGACTTATGCAGTCCATACAGTGGCTTACTTGCGCCATAGGCTCCTGTCCTCAACACTTCCAAAGGGGGTGACTCCATACGAAGCCATGTACAACTCAAAGCCGAGTTATGACCACCTTCGTGTCTGGGGTTCCCAAGCCTTTATCATTGATCCTGCTGAAGTCCAACCAAAAGGAGGACCTATGTGTTATGAAGGTATCTTTGTGCGTTATGAGGAAAATTGAGTGGGATGGGGTTGTGTGGACTTGAACGGCAAATATCGGTTTACTAATGATGCCATATTCAATGAGTCGGCTAGAGGGAAACTGGGTCGGAAGTGCCGGGCTCTGCCAGAGGCTGCTCCCCATCTCCCCTCTTCCAATTCTGATCCCACTCCTGCACCCAGGCGTTCAGAACAGCTACAGCACCAGTTGCAACTCCATGAACAGCTACAACTCAAATGGGATAAGGTCTTGCAAATGCAGGTCCCAATTGCTGATGCAACCATTCCCCCGCCACCCTCTGTAGACTTCCTCACCGACTACGCTACCCTCACTATCGCAGAGAATCTCGTCCATGACTCCCCGTTTGATCATCTGGAGGAACTGGAGGACTGTGCAATTCTCTGTACTCCCTCAGAAGTTCTCTTTGCGGCTCTTGCTCACTCAGAGGGTCTGTTGCCACTCTATAAGCCTCCCCAATCGTACCACATTGCTCAGACACATACGGATTGGTTAAAATGGGAGCAGGCTATGCATCACGAGTATTCCAGCTTGGAGGAGAAGAAAGTATTCGAGTGGGTTTCAGTTCTTCCGGCGGGTCGTCGAGCAATCCCACTGATGTGGGTTTACAATTTCAAAACCGGTCCTCAGGGTGAAGTCATATCAGAGAAAGCTAGGGTGGTCATTCTGGGAAATTGTCAGGGACTGCTGGATGTGGGGGAAATGTACTTGGTGGTTGCCAAGTCCACTAGTATCTGTCTTGTCCTTTCCTATGCCGCAGCCCACCACTGGTTTCTCAACACCTTCGATGTCAAGACCACCTTTCTCAATGCTGACTTGAAGGAGGAAGTGTACTGTCGACAAGTGCCACACTTTCCAGAATCGCATAAGGATACTGTCCTGTGCTTATGCAAAGCGCTCTATGGTCTTTGGCAGGCTGGTAACGCTTGGTACAACATGTTGCGCCCTGTACTCAAAAAGTTTGGCCTCCATAGATGTGAGATAGATCATGGGGTTTTCTTCAGGTCTTGGTCTTTGCCACCTCATCCATCTGTTCCTATGGTTCCCCGCTCTGCATGATTCTACCCATTCATGTTGATGATGGATGTGCTGCCACTAACTCCCAGCTGCTGTATGCTTGGTTCATTGAATTCCTGAACAGTCACTTTACAGTCAATGACCTAGGCCCACTGCAGATGTTTTTGGGAATATCCTTCGAGTATGACCGGGAACGAGGCATTCTATCTCTCTCCCAACAGCCTTTTATTGAGGAGCTGCTATCCTCCAATGACCTTACTGCAAAGCCCCAAGATGTACCACTCAAGTCGAAATCTCCCAACGAACTCCCTGTTCCAGCCAACGCTCTTCCTCGCATCACTGACGCCAACATTACTAAGGCCTACCAAAGTATTGTGGGCTCTCTGTTGTATCTCACGTTGTGGACCCGTCCAGATATTGCATATGCTGTAGTTGCACTGGCTCAGTGGAATGCTTCACTGTCCAAGTCCACTCTGCTGGCAGCAAAGGGAGTGCTTCGTTATTTGCTGGGTACCCAGGACTGGGTTTTGAAGTACAGGGATGGTGTTCGCACTGATAGTATTGCATTCTGCAATGCGGATTGGGCTACACACCAAGATGATCGCTGAAGCATATCTGGCTATGCTTTCTTCCTTCATTCTGGGTTGGTATCGTGGTCCAGTTCTAAACAGAAAGCAACCGCTCTATCCTCGACAGAAGCCGAGTACATGGCTATAACCCACACCACAAAAGAGCTGCTTTGGATTTGTATGTTCTCGCATATTCTTGATCTGCCGATTCCACGTCCATTTCGTATGCTTTCTGACAACAATAGTGCTATCGATATGACCAAGTCTAATGTTATATTGAACCGCGCCAAGCACATTGACCTCCGGTATCACTTCATTCGGGACCACGTCTCTGAGGGAACAATATGCATTAATTGGATCTCTATGGAGGACATGACGGCCGACATTTTCACCAAGCCGCTTCCTCATCCTCTCCATCTCTGGCATTCGTCATCTTTGGGTCTTACCACCAATCAATAAATCAAATAACCCAGGCCACTTTACCTTGCCTTTTCCTGCTCACTGTGTTCCGTCCTTGAGGGGGTGTGTTGCAATGGGACTTGTCATTTGCAAGGACATCTTTAACACGTGACTGTTTTCTTATATAGAGACTCTTTCACACACTACCTCTCCAGTTGCATTTTCCTGCTCTGGAGCAGTACATTAGATTTTTGTCTTCTTGTTCATTCATCTCATAATTACTTAGCTCATATTGACTCTGTATATTTGCTAGGTAATTTGAGTTGCATTTTCCTGCTCTGGAGCGCTCATATTAGTAGGAGTCATGGTAGATGATTCTCCGTGATTCTGAGCCAATTCCACTTCTGATTCTGATGCCGATTCTGACAAGCCAGAATCGTGTGAATTGTCAGAATCGGCTGAATCGTCAAAACGCCTCTGGAGTCGCTTTGCCGATTCTGACAATTCAGCCCAACACCCGATTCTGTGCAACCTTTCACAGCTGTACAGGCTTTATTTAGAATTATATTATATAATACTATACAGTTTGGCTGTGCTAATCTGTCCCGCCATCTCCCACCATCTCCCGCCATCTCCCGCCGTCTCCCACCATGGTCACACTTGACAGAAGGTGCTGGCTGGCCCAAAAGATGTTGGTTGTTTTTTATAATCTGTCAGAGGCAGCATCTTTTTTCACGGCATAGATTTTGCGCTTTTTGGGTGTTTTGAGTAGCTGGAGCACTCTGGTAGGGATGAAAGGAGTGGGAAGGAATGCTTACAAATATAATGATTATGGACAGACAGTGACAACGAGAATCGACAGCAGAAGTGACAGTCAGAATCAAGGTGGTCAAACCATGTGCCGATTCTGGCCGATTCTGACCGATTCTTAACGTCAGAATCGACTGAAGAATCGGCCTCAGAATCGGCCCAAATCATCTACCATGACTCCTACTATTGACTCTGTATATTTGCTAGATTCATTTCTCATTGTCTTTTCACGGTCATTTCCAGCCACAAGCGATAGTTGGGCCGTCAACAATTGTCATGAAGGCAGTAAATAGAAACTGCCCACCAGACACTGTGACTGTCACCTGACTTGAACATCTCTGTTGATTTATGCCACAAGCACGTAAAATCGAAAGGCTCGAAGCGAACAGGGAGGGTATGAAATGGTTGGAGTGGCTGGAATCTGGCAAGAAAGCAGAGCATAGGCTACTACTGCGGACTGAGAAGAACACCATCCGCTTTGGCACTGTGAGAAGAGAAGATGCGGCCACGGAGGTAGAGCTGCGGCCTGAATGACAATGCGGGGTTGTATGAGTGAGTCTTGTTCTGGAGACCTGCAGGGTCTAGTAAATCTACCCAAAACCCTACCCATGTCTACCCCCTTCTCTGCCCCAGCCCTTGTCATTGTTTTACATGCTGCTTCCCAGAACTTTGTAAATTACCAGTTGTACCATGATTTTAAATAATGCAAACTATGCTGTAAAACATGCTATGGATGAGTTCAAACACAAAAATGACGACTTTACTTGACTTGTGCTTTATTTTGGTCAAGTCACGTGTGGTACAGATTGGTGGGCGGTTTCTATTTACTCAAAGAGCACGACTGCGAGCGCAACAGCGTCTTTAGCCATGAGAAGACAGAGGAGAGGTAGACTACGCAGCAATAGCTTTACATCTGATTGGGATCATGATATTCGTGACATCCACCTGAATACCCAGTCCAAAGCATAGCCTCAGTGATTTTGGTTTTGCTTATAAGCTCTTATAAGTGCTATTAGCGAGTTTAGTGCGGTTAGTGACAGATGTCGTAACTTTGACACAACATTGTTCCTTCAACTCGGCTCCTACTTCCATCATCAAATTGTTGCCTCGCCTGTAAAGCCGCACTCTCCCTTCGCTGAGGACAGCACACTGCTTAATATCATTATAGCAGTGTTCTGGAACCCGTAGCAGTTGCGAGAGACAAGCACGGGTTCTGTTCACAATTTTCAAAACCTGTCATAAGATTCATTATCTTAAGCTCGGCGCTCGGTGGGGGCATTGTGAACCTGCTCTTCGCTGTTACTGTGTTTGTGCACCTGTGTAGCTCACTCACTGGTCAGTGCAGCTGCGTGTTTGCAAGCTGCTGGACATCGGCCTCACTCCTGCGCTCGCTGATTCTCTTGTGGCTGTGCCAGATCTTATCCGGAGCTATCTGTATATCGATATCATCTGCCCTCGCGCCCATTTGGCCACATTGGGTAACTGCGACCGTCCCCTGTCCGGTGAGGTCAGGTGATGCTGTAGACCATTTGCAAATCCTAGGACCCAAGCCCATGAACCAATTGCAAATACTACAGGCCAAAAATGGCAGAGGCTCGGCACTGTTACATGGCATGCCAGGCACCTGCACAGCACCCCGGCAGGTCTATTCTTGGTTATTGTTTGTTTATATGATCAATAAATCCAATAAAATCCAATAAAATCACTAAAAATCACTAAAAATCACCTAAAAATCACTAAAAATAAGATAAAAATAATTGTGCAGTCCTGTCATGGGAATGACCTTATTAGGCAAGGTCCAAGTGTAAGAGCATTTAAAAATAGATATATCATCAAAAAATCCAATAAAATCACCATAAAATCACTAAAAATAAAATAAAAAATTATTGTGCAGCCCTGGCATGGGAATGAAT
>QLOY01000314.1:0-13099 GCA_003313965.1 Megacollybia marginata | reverse complement strand
CTGATGTTCAAAATACCATGGAGACATGGCTTTGATTTTGGCTTATAAACCGGTATGTTATATTCCAATCTTCAGTAAGGTCTATCACTTACCCCACTTGTTGGTAAAGGAGTTGTTAACTGTGAGATTGATTTCTTCCTCACTTTGAATGCCTTGCCCTGTCTCTCCCATCTCCTTGGTATGCTCTCTTGTCTGGATTTCAAGTCTATGACCAATTAGATGTCAAATACAAGCCATCAAAGACGACTCACTTTTCGAGCCGATTCTTTATTTTTGTGATCCAAGGGGTCCTTTCTTTGGCTGCCTTGGCTATCTTGGCTGCACTGACAGCTGGGCCAAAGTCGGGATGGTCAGCAAAGACAATGACAGCAGCACGAAACAAGAAATCTGTCTTTGGCTTGCCAGTGGTGCTTCGGTTGCCCGCCTCACCCGGTCGAGGAAAAAGACCTTGCCTAATTCCATCGTCATCTCGAATAGCATTTACTAGCTTTCAAGTCAGTGTTTCATCCCATCTAAGGCGAGTTCAAGCCTGAGCAGGTAAGAGAATTGATGACTTACTGGACTTTGGTTATAGGAATTGTTTCAGGGTCGTCACTGTCAGCCGCTTTGACCGGTTTTTTCACGACTTTGGCTTTCTTTTTGGGACGATCAGCCTCGTCGTCAGAAGGGTGTGCACTTGGAGGATTCAGTGCCCTTGTAGTAGGTTTGACTACCCTTCCATTTGACTTGCGCATAGTTCAACCAAAAAATTTGAAGCTGTACAGTATGTGATTATATAATCTAATTAAAGGTCAGGCGGGTTACACGATCTGGGACAGCTTGGAAGTGAGTTTAGAAGTGAGTGGGCGGAAGCGACGAAGCGGCTCAAGAGTCGCTTCGTCGCTTCTGTCGCTTCAGTCGATTCTGTCGCTTCTCCCACGCCAGAAGCGAGTTCAGAAGCAGTCTCAGAATCGTGTCAGAAGCGTTGAGAATCGTCTACTCTGACTGTTCCTAATGCTCGGGGAACAGAGGGCAAACACACTTCGTTGGAGCTAGCATCAGTAGCCTTGTCATCGACATAGTGGGTGTAATAGAATCGTTTCTAAACCCGTTAGCTGGTGCTGAAGATACAGTAACAATGGAGTCGTACCTCAGGAGTGTTCACAGCATCGCTGGCACCAACGTAATGGGTGTAATAAAAGCGTTTCTAATCGAGTTTGTGATTCATCAGGTTGAGTAGGAGATGGAAGGACAATAGACTCGAACCTCAACGTCGATAGTAGGTTCCTCAGCACCATCCTGAACGTAGTGAGTGTAGTAGAAACGCTTCTCGTTCTGCTGAGGTTCTGCGGCACCATCCTGAACGTAGTGGGTGTAGTAGAAGCGTTTCTCGTTCTGTTGAGGCTCTGCGGCAAACATAGTGGGTGTAGTAGAAACGCTTCTCGTTCTGCTGAGGCTCTTCAGCTCCATCCTGAACGTAGTGGGTGTAGTAGAAGCGTTTCTCGTTCTGTTGAGGCTCTGCGGCACCGTCTTGAACGTAGTGAGTGTAGTAGAATCGCTTCTATACGATACGTTAACGCTTTTGAAAGAATAAATCACCGGAGTCGCACCTCATTCTGCTGAGGCGCAGCAGGGTAGTTACCGAAGGAGCTGTTCTAATTATACTCGTGAGGACAACTGTTGGAAAAAGATTGCAACGGAATCACACCTCATTCTGCTGAGGCTTAGCAGCACCGTCCTTAACGTAGTTGGTATAGTAGAAGCGCTTCTAAAGAGAATGAACGGAAGCCGACGGGTGCACAACAGGGGCGCGTACCTCCTTGGGAGCGCTACTGGATTCATAGTTGGTGTAATAGAGCCGTTTCTTATAGGATGAATTCATCATCGACGTGTCAAGAAATGAGGGATTCTTATCTCGTTGGCTTGAACGGCGTCGGCTTTCTCATAATTGGTGTAGTAGGAGGGTGCCGGAAGGGCAGCAGACATGCAAGCCAAGGAGGCGAAAATGGCGAGTGTTGCGAACTTCATACTGATGAGAAGATGTTGAGACGATGCTGGGATGCTCGAGTCGACGAGGACTCCAACTCGGATAGGCCCAGCTTTTATACCATCATTGACAGCGAGAACTTAGTAGATCTCGAGAAGTTTTCCAGAAGCTTGGAGGAACGAAACAGCTATGCGCAGTTGTGACCCGTAAAGCAAGTAGAGTTGAAAATTTCCGTAACTTGAACGTCTTATTCGCGATCCTTGTACAAAAACCGGAGAATACTCTCCGTAATACCGCCAACAATCATTCCTTTTGCAGGGTAGCTGATAGATAATGGAATTTACTGATAAGATCGAATAGGGGCGTCAAAGGGGAAGATGACGGATACCTGTTTCTGGTGTTGTTCGAAGCCACGAGGTCCGAATAAGCACTCCGAATAAGCATGTCATTATGCAGCTCATGATGTCTGGTAGCAAAAACAATTAATAATTAAATATTGCCTACATTCAAGCTTACAACCATACAAGCAGCAAAAATCTTGCTACACGTATTTCAAAGCCTTGGAGAGCAAAAGCGGATGTGCTCGTTTTTCCATTGAAGAGATCGAACTAGAAACTCTAGTGCGTCGTGTTATCTTGACAATCGATCAGGAGGTTTGTATTAATTATTCCCCGATTTTCTCGCCGAAATATATCTTCCAGCTGTATGTCAAGAGCTTCCATTCAGAAGAAGAATTCGTTAGTGAGAATCGGGCACCTCGACATGTTGAATGTTAGGAAGCTCGGCGGAGGCGAAAAAAAAAATGACGAATTTTGAATGTACAGATGGCCGTGTGAGTGAATACGACTCTTTATAATTCAAGGTGCTTGAAAGTGCAGTTTTTTTCCAGCAGGTGCTGACATTATGTGCTGAATGTTACCGCTAGCCGTGATGATGCTCAGGCGCCGGAACGTTTGGGATTGGCATTACCATAAATAGATATATTACAACATGCCACGTCTGCCGAAACTCGGGACGACTATAAACATCCTTGCCTCTCACTACCGATCGACACCAGCCTTACATATAGTATACGTAAGTTGGGTTGAGTTCACCAAGCGCAATGCCCCCCATCAACCATCACACTATCCAACACTCATCATCAGTATTCTCCCCACAGGAAGGAAAGCAGATACTCACTTACTCCCCGTAACATAACTTGCTCCCCTCCCAGCAAGCCACAAAATCACTCCTCTCAATTCCTCTGGGTGTCCCAATCTGTCGAGTGGATTCCATGATGCGAGTTCAAGAGCCAGAGAGGGGGTTTCGGTAAGATTTGTCAATCTGATGCGGTCAGTTTAGGTTGAATCAGAGAGATGAGAAGGGAACGTACCGAGTATAGATGTATCCTGGACTAACGGAGTTAACACGAATACCTTTGGAGCCTAATTCAGACGCCATAGACCGAGCCAGCTGAAGGACTCCGGCTTTAGAGGTGTTGTATGGGATATAGTGACCGTTCTGGTAGATTCTGAGCAATCAATAGTTGGGGCAGATAAGGAAACAGACCTTGTTAGCGACACTCCCATTCATACTGGCGATCAAGATGATACTTCCTGGGATGTTGAGCTTGGACATCTGACGACCGCATGCTTGTGCTGTGTAGAATACGCCGTTGAGATTTACGTTAAGGACCTGTTGAGTCCGGTTTGTTTCATGAAATGAAGGTAAAAAACACCTACTTTCTGAAAGTCCTCAGCAGCATACTCTAAACAATCTCCGATGCCCAGTATCCCCGCATTTGCAACACAGACGTCGAGTCTACCTTCCTTCTTCGCTATATCCTCAGCGATTGTCCACATACGCTGTTGATCTGTCACGTCTCCGCAAATATACTCCAATCCAGCCTTCTTAGATCCGGGATCTAATTCCGGAAGCTGTTCGACGTATTTTTGGATTTGAAGCCATTCGACTGATGGTTCAGAGGGGAGATCGAGACAGTAAACTATTGCTCCTGCTTCGGCGAGTGCTAAAGCTATTTCGAGACCGATGCCACGATTTGCACCTGTAACGAGTGCTACGTTGTTTGTTTGGGTAAATAGGGAGAGAGATGTGCGGGGTGGAGGGTGTGTTGGGTTTTCTAGAATTGCTGAGACACCACTGCGAGGTTGGGGGGTACTCATGATTGAAGATAAGAAGTGGATACAGAAGCGAATGAAAGTATTTGAGCTGATAGAACTAAGCTTCGATTGTTCCCGCGTTCCCACATTGCCGGGGCTGAGCTCAAAATCTTGTTTACATCCTTCCTTCAGCTGACTCACTTTCATCGGACATCAAATTCACCCGAGAACCTTCTAATTCCTCGTGGATATCGGGGCCACCTGGAGTCTTGGATAAAGCCACCGCGCCGACCTTCATCCGAAGGATATTGAAATGGAGGTAGAGTATACTGTGAACTCTTATAACGCATTACCGACTCTCTAAAAGTTATGAGCAGGTTTCAAATAAGCTTCCTGTCAGGTGCTTCCCAGTAAATCACGGCCATCTCTGAAGCGATCACCGGTCCATTCGGAGTCGGGGCACGGATTGATTGGATCTACAATCCGATCACCAGCATAGATCTGTCTCTGGCAGCATTGTAATGAGTAGATTGTTGAGCTGGAAGATACAGTGGTGGATCCCCTGAGTTCGGGTTAGGTTCAGGATCCACCTTCAGCCATTCCGAAAAGTTGACTGGTTTGGAAACGAACTCGACTGGACTCAAGCAAGGGGATAGAAAGACTTAAGTAAGAACACATGTACTATTGGCGGTGTATTTCGAACCCATCCCCAAATGAGTGATGTAGTACCGACATACTCGGAGTCGAGACACAATTCCAGTCCGACCGACTTGGAATCAAGGTGATCAGCATCTAGATTGATTTGAGATTCATGCAATACAACTAACCAAACATCCAGGGAAATTGAACTCAAGTCGGAAGGAATAAAATTGATGATTTCTGAAATTTACAAAATTACAATGTCACGGGTACCTCGAAATAAAAAATATCAAAGAGCAAAAATAAATTGAGGGTACTTGAGAAGTAGATTCAAGCTACTTTTGCATATCTTTTCGAACCTTTAAAATCAACTTCCCGTCAACCTCGGCATAACATACTCTTAGATTGGAAGATTTTGATAGATTGAGGAGTTCAATCCCAATCTGCGGGTAAGAATCTTCCTAGATCACGATGGAAAACATCGAGTGTGTTTCAGAGAACACCCCATTTCGTCGCATATTTTTGGTTCGAGGGATCTAAGATTGATCTCATTCGTAATACTGAAACCCTCAACAACGACGTCCTTGTAGAGTAGCTTAACGATCAACATTCCACAGGTTGAAAGAAATAGGTGACCGAAAAAGAGACCGATAACACTTCCTCTGTGGAGTGAGTAAAAAACACTTGATCTGGACCTAGAGTGCATTCGAAGTCTAGAGCGTCGACTGTTGTACAATTTGAGCCTATTCTGCCGTGCTTCCCGGAGCCCCAGGCCAAGATCGGGAGGTGGCCAGTTAGCGCTTCAAAAAGATTTATCAGAATCAGCGACAAGCCGGGATGTGTCATACAAAGCAAGATCGGTGTAATTCGTGGCTTTTATGCTCAAGTAAGTTGAGGGGATTTTACGTCTCTGGTTTTGCCCTAGTCATATAGAGTGAGATATGTAGATCCCTCAAGATGCTGACATATCCATCTACGAAGACGGAATATAATAAATTTGACACTTTGAATGGATGAGACTATGAGATTGTTTCAAGACGCTCCTACTCACCATTTGTAAGACCCACAAGATCTTCCAATGCTGATCCGGAGACCTCGGAGGCTTGTACGCGAATCGCTTTAGATTTGAACGTTGAATATAACGCCTCGTATGGGAATGTTTGTCGTTCTCAAAGGACATGCTCCACTGACCGTATACCTCGTAGATAACATGTGCTGTTCCAGGACCTTGCCAAAGGTGTTGATGAACGGAATGATCGTAAACTTCATTGCCCTCGCTTGACTGATCCTCTGACGATGATACTCTCCACTTTTCCCCCTCCGCTCGCATCGATACGATCTACCAATTGCCCGCGAGCGGTCGTAGAAGAGAAATACACTATCCTCGATTTAGCAACTTGCAACCGGAGGATAACAAGTGACTTACGTGCGTGAGAAGCTGCAACTCGGCTTCGTTCAGCGTACCAGTTCTGATGTAACCAAGTTATCGGCTAGCCTCTCATGGTAGTCTTCCGCATTCGTACTACCTTTAAGCTCGTAGAAGCGTTTCTTCTCTTCGTCTGTAGACTGCTGTGGCAGACACATGGCGTTGCTGAAGTCGATAGAGGATCATTTTGAACTCTGACATGGAATAAGGAGAGTTACATAGGTCGATCGCCCGTGCGATAGATGAGACCATGAGCCGATATAGCTCCTGCCAGGACGAAAAAAGCCTGCATCAAATAGATGCAGACAGTCTACAAAAGGATTGAAGGAGACGCCTGAATGTTCGGCTTGTTCCACAGGCTAGGCTAAGTAGGCTTAGCTCGGCAAAGTCTCGACGAGGCCTCGACGAGGCCTCGACTCCTCGGCAGGATTGAGCCGAACTATTCAACATTGCACAGCCTGCCAACGTTTCTGATTATACGATTCAAAATGGCCAATTCGCTTGGATTCCGACTTTGTCACGTACTTATCTCAAGTTCTTATATGTTATAGTGTCTCAACATGATGACTGTCACTGTTTGATTCAGTTGCTAGGGCGAGCTTTGGCTGCTAGTATCATCCGTTCTTGCACGACCCTGAGAGCTGTCTTGCACGTTGCTTCCATTAGCTGGTGTCCGATTCAAAACTAGCTTCTTGCAATCCTTCCCTCTAACATACACAGAAATGAGTTTTGTGGACATGGCTCTAGGTACTATACTCATCGGGTATGCTTCATTGTCCCAACCACCCTTTTTCACGTCTTTACCTCTAGGACGTGGTTGGCATCCGGTTTGCTCCCGCTGGAACTTTCCTGGTCTGCTCAGTATTACCAATGGCACTCTTCTAAAGATTCGCTCCGCCTCAAGAGTATTATTGCAGTTACTATTGTAATCGATCTTGTTGGGTTTATTGCTAAATGCACCAGCGCGTATCTGGTATGTTCGAGCAAAGCTGATCTGTTCAAATAAGTAACCAGACATCATTGGGCAGTATGCCGTGACACACTGGGGTGGGTAAAATTAAAGCCATCCTCCAAGCATTAAATAGATGTGCAGGTGACGATCAGTATCTTCGTCTTCAAGTACGTAACCATCGCAGTGCATATTTCGCTATTTCTCATTTCTCGGATAGAATTGGCTCTTCCCCGTAATTGGAGGCTGTGAAGTACTTGTGTCTATCATTGTTCAGGGACACCTAATAAATCGGTACTTCCGTCTGTAAGTGCCTTCATTCTTCACCTGATACATGTCATTCTCGACTCTAGGACACGTAACCGGTTTGTAACAACTGTACTCCTCTGCCTTATCCTTCTCGAGGTATCCGCGTTTCTTCTCTTCTTAAACATGTTTGATGTTCGTAGCTCGGTGCTGGTATACCACTTGTTGTTTTACTTAGAAAATGGAGTCGGTATGGACACCTTTTCGGTCTAGAAAAACTTGCAGAGGTATGGCTTGGCACAGATGTTGCTGCCAGTGAGTCCATCTTATCGTTACATGTTCTTGAACTTGATCATATTACAGATGCTGGTATCTCATTATCTCTAGTGCTCGTGTTATGCAGACATCGTCCAGTGTCGAAGCATATGAATATGTACGTACATTTGATCTTTGCCTTACTGATACCTACGGCTCTAAGTAGTGTAATCTCCCGTTTGTTAATCGTTACCATAGAGGTATAATCCTCTCCTTCGGATGTTCTGTGGATTGACTATATTCCAGTCAGGATGTATTCCGGCCTTTGTCTCGTTTCTTAGCCTGATTGCCTTGATCCTCTTTCCTTTAAGTAACAGTGAGTCGGCACTTCTCTGGAAGGCCCTATTCCCAACTGGTCCTATATAGTGGGTGCTATTCCCTTCTTTCAGCTGAGCCATCTCTACATCCTCACCATGCTGTACACCTTGAATATTCGCAAGAGTTTGAGGATATCATCACCTACTGCAGACGCATACGACATGCTGGGAATGAGTCGAGTACCTCTGTCCTCTTTTTGCCTACTGACGAGTTGGTCTTAGACCCTATCAGGTGCAGACACTAGTATCCGTTTTGAAGCCATCCAACTGACTGAGATTAATCAGTACTTCTGTCATTTGTCAAGAGACAGAAATCAGTATACAGGTGAGATATCTCCTGAGTTATATCTACCTGATTCACTCTTCGGTGCACAGGAGAATGGATCTGCTGTGTAGCATCGTGGCAACATGTATTTCATAGAAAAATACTACCAAACAGCTTACTTGAATAGTGCGATAAAACAGGCTCAAAGTGCGGAATTCGGTGTGAGCGATGTATGGTGGATATAGTGTGCAATAATTACCTTTTCCCGCACTTTTGTTACTTTTCCGCATGCCAGCTTTTTCGCACTTAAAACTGCATCGAAATTATGCACCTGGACAGAGGATTTGCACCTGCACCTGAAGACAAATGCCGCACCTGAAGGTTGTTATGCACACCTTGCAAAGCCAATTTTACTCACTTCATTCCCGCACCCCAAATTCCCGCACCTCGAACCGGCACCGTTCAGGCACATCATTACTATAGCTAAATATGGCATCTCTGCCTATAAAGGTATATTTCTTTTGAATGGCTTCAATTTGCTTCTTGTGCTGAGCCTTGCAGCATCAAACTTCAGCATGTATGATGTCTTTATTCATTTGTTTGGGATTTTGGGTTCACGGATGTGTTGATGGCCATTCTCGTTTGATTACTTATCTGGATTGTTGCTCAAACAAACGTTCAGATACTGTCCAAGGGGGTGCTGGAAAAAAAATTAAGTACCGGATGTCGATTAAATTTTTAAGGCCCTACCAAGGGAACCTACCTACCTGTAGGTCACGTGAGTTGCCTAATTTGGTAACTCCGCCCACCGCCCACACCCACCTTTGTTTGATCTTTGCCCCCATCAAGCTGTCTCCCAAACTGTTACCTCTAGTGAGTTAATATTAACAATATGATACATTATAGTTAACATCTGGATCTATACTAGTCATATAATCAATGTCGGGCCCTAAAATGGCTGTTGGGATATATTTAGACTAGTTTGGCAATGTGCAAACATATGTCTAAATCAGACACCTGGAGTCTGTGCCCTTGCTGTTCTGTATGGTTTAGAGGCCTTTTGGATACATTATATTGACATTACAGGCCATTTGGATGTATGTTAAGAAAAATTTTTAGAGCCTTCGACCTGGACCTACCTACCAACGTCCGGTCCGGGATTTTCGGTCCGGTAGCCCCTTGATACTGTCCTTGCATTGCTTAAAGCTGCAGTGAGGATTTTTGGGTGGCCGAGCCATGTTTGGGGTGATTATGGTAGAGAAAATAATGGGATTGAAGCAATAATGATTGATCATTGGGGTGTTGCACATCGAGCATATATTCGTGGACGGTGAGCATTTGTACTCAGCTGAATCAATTACTCAACTTAAAAACCAGATCTACAAACAATGTACACATTGAGCGTCTTTGGGTTGATGTGTGAAAAGATTGTCTTGAGATCTTTCACCAAATATTTGCATATTTGGAGGAAAGTGGTCTCCTTGATATGTCAAATTCTATTCATTGCATTTGCCTCTACATGGTCTTCCAGCCACAGATTCAAGCTTCACTTAATTGTACTCGTGATGCCTGGAACCACCACCAAATCCGTACTGCAGGTCATCGTACACCTATTGCACTGTATGAACTCAGCCGTATCAGGAAAAATTTGGGGAAAAGTGACTAAGGCCCCAGTGTCCCCAGTGTCCCCAGTGTCCCCAGTGTCCTGGGACATCCTGACGCATCCTGACGTGTCTTAGGATGTCTTAGGGATGTGTCAGGATGCCTTAGGGATGCCTCGAGATGCCTCAGGATGTCCCAGGACGCTCTGAGGACACTGGGGACACCGGGGCCTTAGTCACCTTTTTCCTGATGTGTGAACAAGCAGTTAATCGAGGATACTGGACTGGAGATCCTGGAGATGATGTTGCCAATGTTGGTGATTTGTATGGTGTTGAATTCAAAGGACCTATACCACCTGTAGAAGCGCAAGATGATGCTACTACTTTTGTCAACACAGATGAAGAGATTGAGGAGGCATGGAAGAAAATGGAGGGATTTGATTTACTGGAGGATGATCAAAACTGGGGGATTGAGGTTTTTTGTAGGGCTGTGATTCATCTCACTTCACACATGTAGATGTTGAAATAAAAAAACTGAACTTTTAGAATCAAGCCAACAATTATAACTTTGAGGGCCATCCCAATAAACTGGGTGGCAATTCCGAGTCCAAGTGTGTGACAGGGCCTTTAAAAATGCCCATGGCATAAAAAAAAATTATAAAATGACTTGTTTCAACTTTCAAGTTTGACAACTTGAAGGTTTTCTTGCATTGCTCAGAGGACCTGGCTAAAGGTCATGGCACATGGGCAAGAAGGGGAATAGCATGCCCTCGGATGAATAGATAGCTAAATTACAGCCATTTGGAAAGATCTTGATGAACTAAACCCTCCCAGCTAGTGTTGACTGGAGTCAGGAAGGTGGACAACAGTTGTTGTCAAGGCTTAAGCTGACATCGACTGACAGCATCTGACTGGGATAGGTATGAGTGCATTTTGAGGATCCTACACTGGCCCACATCCACTCAGATCTTGTTCAGATTAGTTTGAGGCAAGAGAATATCTTGATATATTCCATACACTACATCTGCTCTACTAGTACATCAATATGCCCATGGAATGATGCCCATACTGCTTTTTCATGTGTCATGGTAGCAGTTCCGATCGTATCAACGCGGGTGCCAGGACGACTCGTACACGATCGTCACATGAGGGAAATGGGGGAAATGAACTATTCGAACACTGTGCCACATTGGATCATTATGCTTATGGTGGAGCAAATGCCATATTGATGCAAGCACTGCCGTACATCTATGCTGACAAAGGGCACAGCCAACCATTCATTGTACGTTTTGAGTGTTGATAATGGTCTCAAACCTGGTTTCTCGAATTAGATCTGTTCTATAATAGGCAGGAAAAGAATCATGTCCACGGACGCCATTCATGACTCAAGAGGCTGTGTAACCACTCTTAACAGATGTCATTGCTGGCCCCGACGACACTGGGAACCCAGAACTGACCGACTTGAACTCCAGCGAGAATTGGCACTCGAATTAGACCTGATGCAGGTCCCTCGCTCATGAGGTTTGCATCACCTCAGAGGGCCTGGGGGCGAGGCTACACTCAAGTGAACATTGGACAACTTCCAATTAACCTTTCGAAAATCCCCTTTGTCTCTCCGAAAATCATTGGCCCCGCGTAACAAACAAGACCACACTCTTGACTTTCTTAGCATGGAAAGAATGGAAAAAGTTGAAACCTATACACTGCATGAACGGTACGGTTCTCTCCAGCTCGTCTGGATCTTTCATTCAACAATAGTTTCGCATGTAACCGGATGGAGATATAAGTGAGCCAAGACAAGGGTTGAGGACGGTTCATGCTGGTAACTCTCCCTCCTGTTCCGTACACCAACTCCGAAAACAACTCAGGCTCCATGCGTGAATCCAAAGAGGTGTGAGTAAGGAATTGTGGCAGAGGTCAAACCAGTGCAGGGACAAGGTGATATGGCTCTGTCTCCTCCAGGGGTCCCAGAGCTGTTCGACAGGGGTTTACGTTGCAACACCCTGTACCCTTGGCGCTTATCCGGCAAAACCTCCCAAAAGTGCAGCCTCCCGATCGATTGGGACCCGCATTGGTTGTCAAATTATGAGATGTTGCTAGAACATGAGCCTGCGACAAAGCTCAACAACGCAACAGTGAGTGTGTACCTCACTGGTACAAATCTAAGGATCTCTGATATTCACAATACTGTACTATTTCAACCAAGTGATCAGTAACGCGTAACGGTCGCCTCTGAACTGAACACATCTGAATTATGTAACGCGTAATGGTCAGGTTCTGAACACCGTTACATCTGGTACCGCAAAATTGCCAAATAAGGAAATTTTCTAATGCTGCACGTGCCTAACAACAACTAACAAGTATGTGAGTTAATCCTCAGATTCAGAACATGAATTTTGATCCCACAGTCCATCCCCTCCAAATCTTCTTGGCTTAGGCTGTTCAAGCACACCACATGTTCAGGGACTCGGATCTGCCACCCCTTTGGGGATCCACTAAAGTATTACATAATGATCACTTGCAGACTATGTAACGCCCCACCGGCTGGACTGATCACTTTGGTCAGTGATCACTTGGTGTAACGCGTAACACTGGGTGATCACTTGGTCGAAATAGTACAGTACGCAGGCAAATTCCGAGAAGCGCTGCGCTTCTAGTTCGTTGAGATGAACCGAAGAAGGGAGAATTGGAAGGCTGTGAGTGACATCCTCACAAAAGCCCGTTTGGCGCTTATCCGGAACCTGTCAACTAAGACCCATCAAATGATGTTGCTGGAACAAGGAGCGTAAAGCTCAACCAGGTGATGATAGAGCACAGTATCGGTGTACATTTAAGGAATGTGAATTATGTGATGCAGCAGTGAGAAGACAAGTCCCCCAGAAGGCAAAACTCAACGATACAGCCGTTTGTGCAAAGTGTTGTTTGTACCATATGTAGTCTTCAGAAAACCAAACCCGGGCCGTAACGATGTCGACAAGCTTACCAGTCACAAATCATGGTGGCGCAGGTGAGTACAGCAGTTTTGCACTATAGGCTCTGTCTCCACGTGCAGGGGACGAAGATTACAATTGATGGCCCTCGCAGGGGTTGTAGAAGGTCTCAGGTGTATCTAGATATCGAGGTTCATGCCATTCTATAAGGGAATTAAACGGTAATCGTATCAAGGAAACACAATTTACCTACTGTAGTGGCCCTGAACAATGCTTCTCTCAGACCTTAGTGGGCCATCCCTAGTCGGGCGGCAATTCCGAGTCCACATGTGTAATAATTAGAACA
>QLOY01000313.1:0-11281 GCA_003313965.1 Megacollybia marginata | reverse complement strand
ATTGATGCTTATAAGTTTTCTTTTCTGACAGATAAAATACTACCCTATCGGACGCAGTTTTACGTGTTCAAAATGTTCACCCAAGGGTCTCCTTTCTCTCGGCAGAAATGCTTCACGAGAGACATGTTTTTTACGCATTCAAAATAACTGACAAAATGCATACTTTGTTTCAGGCCAAAATGTTTTGCGAAAGACGCGTTTTTCACGCGTTCAAAATGACTTGAGAAACATTTTCTTTCTCTTTGGACAAAATGCTACACGAAAGACGCGTTTTTCACCCGTCTGAAATGACTGACGAATTGTTTTCTTTCTCTTGCGATAAAAGGCTTCACGAAAGATGCGTTTTGCACGCGTTCAAAATGCGTCATAGAAGGTATGCTTCTTTTAGAGTTAAAAGACATTCTGGAAGATACACTACTAACTACATTAACAGGCATTCCAAAACTCGTGCTTTCCCCTTTGTCTAAATGTTTGTAAAAAGAGCGGCTGGCGGGGGACCCAAAAGTCATTACAAATGGTTCGCTGCTAAGTACATTAAAAGGCATTCCGAAACTCGTGCTGTCCCCTTTGTCTGAATGTTTCCAAAAAGAGCGGCTGGTGGGGCACTTAAAATTCATTACAAAAGGTCCATTGCTAACTACATTAAAAGGTATTCTGAAACTTGTGCTGTCCCCTTTGTCTAAATGTTTCCAAAAAGAGCAGCTGGTAGGACACTTAAAATTAGCTACAAAAGGTCTGTTTTTAACTACATTAAAAGGTTTCTAAAAAGAGTGGCTGGTGGGAGACTTAAAATTCATCATAAAAGGTCGGGTTTTGAGGTAGCTAAAAGGAGTTGCAATATTTACTTTTTCAGCTTAGGCAAAATCCCGACGGAATCCTTTATTTAGCCCAACTTAGAATTCACATAAAAGCGCCCATTTAGCCCACCTTTCGTCTTTCATTTATAGATTTAATTTTGTATACAATGTTAATCTAAATTAATATAGGATACTTTGGTATGCATTTTACTCTGCTTACTAGTCATGGGCCAGGGCTGTGAGGGACTTGGAACCTGATGAGAAAATCTAAAAATGTCCCTTTGTACCTCAATCCTTGTGCTCAAAACACCTCATAGTCATGCAAGTCTTTCAGTATCAAGGGTATTCTACTAACAATGTGTTCTTGCAATGTTTCCATGAGCATATGACCTTCCCAAAGATTGTCTTACTTTTCCTAGTATCATCACAGGAAAGGCTCCTGTGCTGCAACCAGTTGCATTGATCTACAAGAGGCTATGAACTTAGTAGCCCTATGTAGCACCATTATGAACCTGTTGTAGTGTGTTAAAAATCTTCTTCAACTTCATAAAGGTATGCAAAGGTGTTGTAAAGCTATATAAAGAGGATACCCTAGATATAATGGTATTACAAGAGGTTAGGAATTTTTGGCATACTTATAATGCATTGTAGTAATTGTAATTTACAAAGCCATATATTACTCCCCCAACAGGTAGTACATCATCAAATTCCTCCTCCAACTCAACACCTCTATCAGAATCTGAGTCACTATATATTCCAAATCTTCAACTTCTTCCTCCTCCTGAGGAGCAACCTCAACAATCTCCTCATCTTCAACATCAAGATACTCTTCAGACTCAGGTTGAGAGTCAGATGAGTTCCCTGATAGAACCAATTCATGAGAAGAAAGACAGATTTATTGAGAAAGGGAGTGAAGGGATCTCATCTGAGGAATCAGAATTTTCACTGTTACTATCTGAAGCAGAGGGTAATGACGGATCGGGTGATTCCATCATCATGATGTGAATGGCATCTGCACCAAAAACAGACAGAGGAGAGTGACATGG
Organism: Megacollybia marginata; assembly: GCA_003313965.1. NCBI lineage: Eukaryota > Fungi > Basidiomycota > Agaricomycetes > Agaricales > Porotheleaceae > Megacollybia > Megacollybia marginata. The sequence goes on along the minus strand of QLOY01000313.1, from coordinate 9,438 downwards.
AAGGGGATCTGCAAAGGTATGTGCATCTGCAATCAATTCAACGGAGATTTCTTGATTGGGATTATGGCTTGGTAAGTTCAAGTTTTCATAAACACTGAACATTCTGAGCTTGTTAGGCTCAGTAATTCAGTTTACTCGCTCTGAGTCTTCTTCTGAAGATTCATAGCCATTACTGGAGGGTGCAGAAGATGGTACATGAGAAGGCAGTTGGATCATGATATAAGAATTGGACAAATATTGGATGTTGCCAGTGGTTATTGAAAACAGCGGATTCATTTACTTACCTCTGGACCAGGAGAGCTTAATTTAGTATTTCCCCACTGTCTTGATTACCCTGAGTACGTCGTTCATGCCTCTTGTTCTGTTGTTGTTCAGTACTAAATGATTTGAATATTGTTTGAATAAAGTTTCGGTTCAATTTCGGTTGCCTTTTTGCAATGAGAACATTTTGGGTAGTATCTGTTAAGGGAAGCGGATCTATATTGCATGCAAAGTAGTGGGCCATGTCAGAGCTTTGCTGTGACTTGGCAAGACCGTAAGGATACTAGGCAAAATGCAATCTAAATTTGCAAGTCACGTGTCACGTGTTCCTTACACACTTGACCTGCTACCACCACCATCAATGCTGTCTGCCAAATCTGCTGCCACAAAATCTGCAGGAGGTCCACCCACCCCTTCCAGTTGACATAATCATGACACAAGCAAGACAAAAGACAAGAAGAAACCATCTGATAACTCCAGCGATGAAGAAGGCCCACAACGCAATGAACACATCCAAAACAAGGATGACAATGCTGAAGAAGTCAATAGTGGCAACCATGATGAAGAAGATGACTGCACTGATGACAACGACAACAATGGCAACTCCTCAAATGCTCTTTTTTCTTCTTTTTCTTTGTTTGTTCGCATAGTGTTTGCCTCCGAAGCAAATGCCTTCCTCAAAGAAGGTAAGGTTACCTCCCCCTTGTTTTTTCATGTTCTTACATCTTGATAAGGTCTAATACAGTGCTACACCCAGTCGGATCCTCGAGCGCATCGGTCCCAAAAAGATCGCAATCAGCAAATTAGACAAGAGCAACTATTTCAAATCTCTCCTAACGTATGTCTCTTCTTTTCACAAAATTTCTGCTGAATTGGCATGACCATGCATATGTGGTTTGTATGATCTGTCATTCTCCCATCTCATTTTCACACAGAATGACCACTCTCAATCACACCTCGCATACTATTTGCCGCAAGGCCTGTTCTCCTCAGCACATCCCCACAAACCTGGCCAAATTTCAATTCGAACCTTCACGAGCCAACTATCAAGCTTCTCGACGTCAGCTTTTGCCATTTTATTTCATTTCATTTACTCATTGACCCTTCAGACCTTCAGTGGCAAATCCACTTTTAAATGAAGCATCGACCTTCCAGAAGTGTATGTACTGACGGTATTGAAGTGCATAGTCTGGATGTTGTGGGTCTCTGGGAAGTACAGGTGGGTGAACCAGCCATAGAAGGGGATCATCGGTAGGTGTGTTGTATAGATGCCCAATCGCTCAACCTGTGTTTATGACCCCATTGTTCCATCCAGTCCAATCCTTGGCCTCGGAGAGAATTGGGATCAAAGAAAGGGATGAAGATGAAAGAACTCTATCATTACTAAAAGAGTGTAAGTCCTGAGCTGGTGTGTGTATAGCTGCATTGCCAGGTGGCATGAAGTTATAAAATGGATAATTATACGGTACATTATAATTAAGTTGTGGTGGCATAGCCACCTGAGGACCCAAAATTTGTGTGTTCGGTCCAATACCTTGTGGATACACAGGTACCGGTCATATGACAGGGGGAGGAATACCCGGATTATGAATATATCCACCCCCTTGAGGATTAACCGGTACACCCACACTGTGAACAAATGGTGGCAGATGTATGGCTAAGGGACCACCAGGAGCCACAAAGTGTGGAGGCAGTGGTCATGGAGGAGGTACAGGAGGCAATGTGGGACCATTGTTTTGCTGACTGTTATCAATAAAAGGGATATTAGAAACATTTAGAGGAAAAGGAACGGTAATATCAATATCTGCGACTGTATAAGGTCGGGGTGGAACATTATAGTTCAGAAAAGGAACAACCGCATCATACAGAAGATTGCCAACTGTAGCATTCACTGCAGATGGTATCCCCAGGGCATTTTGAGAAAAATTCGCAGGAACACGACCAGCATCAAGATTAACTGGTGTCGCCAGAAGCGGATGATATGGGTTTGTGTTAATGTTATTAAAAGTGCTATGGATAGAAGAGGAATTGGTGTTTGGAAGACTTTGTTCGCCAGTAGAATAAGCAGTAGTATTTGGGAAAAGAAAAGACATGTTATAAGAACTGTGTTCACGTCAATCAAAAAAAGTGTTAAGCGTGTTATTTTGACTTTGTTCATGCTGAGAATTCATAATAGAGACAAGACCAGAATAATGTTGGTCCCACAGAGGAACAGGAGGAGGTAAAGAGGTAGTAGTATGAATAGATCCCTGAGAGCTCAGGTGAGATGGAATCAGATGAACTGGATGGTTCGAGGCATGTTGGAATGAGGAATCATGAGGTGAATACATGGGAATCAGCAAGTGTGTCGTGATTGGCAAGCAGAGAAAATTAAAAAAAAGATCAGATTGGATAAGATGAAAAAATCATCTAGATCCAGAAAAAGGGGTTTTGCATCAGGTAGTTGTTATCTGACCGTTTATAGGCCCATAACCTGTTGGCAAGACAACAGAATACCCTAAGCAGTGCAGCACAAAGTGGTAACCACGTTGAACCTAGCAAATTGATACAGTGTCAATAAAGCTAGAGTATATGAGACCAAGAGTATGAATAGAAAGAAATACACGAACTGTCTTCAGTATCGGGTGAAACAACTGAAGACGCACGTGACTAAGAATCAAAAATTAACTACAAGTCTGTATCAATGAAAAAGACCTTGTGAATGTACTGGCGGTCCAACATCACCCATTGGTGATATGCCAGTTTTGCAGCTAAGCTTATAAACTGGCAATGTTACCACCATAAGTTTGACTAGAGAGTCGAGATGTGTCTATTAACTCATCTATAGTCTGGCATTACTTCTAGACTTGGTGACTGAGTATGCGTCTAAACTTGGAAACTCATTTGCGGTCGTCTTTGCTTGAGACTAGACTGTATACTGAGTTTGGTTATACTTAAACAAAGCTAGTATAGTGAATTAGTGTTATGAATGATCCTAGACAAGTTGAACTCTCAGGAACTCATGTCTAGTACTAAGAACTGTACTATGGCTATGATTTGCAATGATTACATGATTGAGTCTAGGGGAAAGGAGGAAACAAAGTTGAAAGGCATCCTCTAGACTACCAGAAACACCTGATCCAGCATCACATTCATTAGTGTTGGTGTACCACATGGTCCACTGAGTCATCTAGAGTTGGGAGAATGAGGACTAGGAGAGTCACAGTATCAGATAGGTCAATTGCAAGGCACCTGAGGCTTAGTAAAAGTGTTTCAAAGCAGTACCTGGAATGCAGATCCATGTGGACACACTACTAGAACCACTATGCCCAGGTACAGCCATACTTCAAAAATAGAGGTAGGTGGTGCAGCATATGGCAACCACCCTCGGAGATCCCTTTCTGATTCATCTATTATTTATCAGACTGTATACATGCATGGCCAGGTACATACAATCTCGATTCATCTATATTTATTGTATATAAGGACGTCTAGGGCTTGTAGTACCACTAGATAACCACCCCTTGCCTACAATTTGTATTTGGCTTGGTGTTAAACAATTGGGTTTTGTTTGGTTCATCTCTAGTGTGAGATTGACATGTTGCAATTTGAGTTTTGGGTTTACAAGTTGTGATTTTTGAGTTTTGATTTGGATTTTGAGTTAAAGTTGGTTTTGGGCTCCTTGGTGCATTGTTTTGTGTCGGATATCATCATCTGCTGTTTCTAGAAGTTAGACAACTTCTCTAGAAGTCCAAAAACTTATTATACTAGTCTGAAATAGACAAAGTTCCAAAACATTTCCCTGCTTGAGACACTCATCTAGAATAAACAAAGAGCTAAAACTCACACCCCCCAGGACATTAAAAGACAACTAGTGTGTGTTGTTTGTGGTGTGTTTTGTGGTTTAGAGGCTTCATTTCAACACCTTATAATGCAGATCTCTCCCTAGACTTTGCATTGACAGTTCCGCTCGTGTGCACCACCACCCCGAGTGTCCCTATCATCGGTGCTAAGATATCCACCGATTCCAGCTGTTTGAACACTTCTGGAATGATCTCTGCCACTCGCCTCCTTCCCTGCATCCAGCACAACTGCAAATTGACCCAACTGACTTCAACATTGCCACACCAGGAGGTTGGGTTAATATGATCAATTTTATTTGCTGAGTCTGTTGTCAGCAGTAATTGCAGGCAGGTGCAGCCAACGTGGATTTCTATCCCATTCTGGATGCAGCACCAAGATAGTAGCTACTTCAGTAAGACTGGACATCCAGTTTCCCAACTGGAGAAGATCAATGTTTGAATCCATGCCTGTTGCACAGTGAACAAGTGCAAACAGACTCTTGAGACAGTCTGTCCCTAGTAGGATGAGGTAGAATTCCCACCTGGAATGTCAACTTTATACTTTGCAAGGCAAAAAAAAGCATTTTTAATCATCATCATCAAATTAATGTATGTTTGATTGGGCGTCAGTTGCATTGTTGGTATAGAAGAAAAAAGCGAAGTGCGCTGCAGCACTCAAGCTGGTGAGTTGATCAGTAAGTGAATAATCAACACAAATGTAAGGCATGACCAGGTTCCGCACGAATTGGCCATATAGATGTAGCACTGACAAGCACTAGCAAAAGACAGGATAGACTGTGGTGGAGGCTCTGGCAGACTCCAGATCTCCTTGGTAAGGAGACAGCAAGATAAATGTCTTGTTTGTCATTTGGATTTAGAAGAGAACACAGGCAAGCAGCATCAACACCATTCACAGAGAGTTGATTCTTGATAACTGCCAGAGTAATGAGGAAACCTTGGATTAGGAGACCACAATCATGAAGTGCTAGATTTCGCTCTACCTTGATGTTATGCTTGTAGTCCTTGTCCAGGGTCATGTCATCATCACTGATGTGAAGATTCATGAATTTCAACTTTTTGAGTAAGGGATATATGGGGGATGCTGGTGCTAAGGGCCGCTTCATTGTAAGAATAACAAAAGCGTCACCACACTTGGACTCTCCATCTGAGGCAAGGCACATGGTGCGATAAACCCTGCCATCTCACTTCTTTTGATTGTCAGAGGCAGCTAGGACACTCTGAATGAGCTGAGAGTGTTTCTCTCCAGGTTCACATTTACATGTGCCAGATAGAAGTATTGGTTGTGTGCCTCATTCTCGAGGCTTCTCTGAGAGAACACCAATAGTGCTGACAGTAGCCTACCAGATCGGTTAGTTCAGTTGTTTTGATTGTGGCTACTCACCTCAGAAGCCAGATGATTATCCAATGCTTCACATAGAAGGTCTAAATCCGCTTCTCCACAGAACTCCATGGGTACCTGGTGACTGTGTTCTCAGCAAATTCCTACAAACATGTTTGTCTTATCATTCCATTGTGGCCTTCGCTCAATGGCAATATGAGGACCTAGTGAACAACTTGAACCACTGGTCCATGTTCTTCATTGTCAGTCCATGAGTCATTGCTGGCTTTCTGCTGAGTTAGCATCTGACCACATGTGAGGATATTTGCTTCGATTTCCATGATGGTTGGGTCCAAGTAGGTGGCTCCATCAACAAGTTTTGACAGGCAACAGTGACACTTGGAAGAGAGAGTGCCTGAGATGCAAACTCTGCAATGCAAGACCCACCCAGTCTGAGAAGTATGATTGAGATCATTATCTCACTGTTCATAAATCCTTTTGGCTGATATAACTTCTGAGCTGCATGCTTGTACTCTCATACCAGTACGCGCATGCGCACACCTCCCCGGTTTTTCAGTACAGCCTGTGCCAAAGCAGAAACTTGGTCAACATGCCTGCTCACTACAGCCATGATCCACTGCTTGTGGTCATCAAGTGTGGCGACCTTGCCAATCAGCTTGTGAGTGTTATTGAGATGGGTAAGACACAGACTCTCATTACGAGTGCTTTTCTGATGAATTAGAGTAATTAGGTTCCCTACCAGATGATAGTTTAGTGGACTATGCTCGTGCACTCCATTGTATATTTGGTCCCATATTCCTTCACATGTGGTGTTTCAGTGAGTCCTTGGCACTCAGAGCATGATTCCCTGACACTCACAAGTCGTTTTTGACAGGATCTTGCTTGTATGCAAAATTTGTCATCAATGGAGTGATAGTTCCATGGCAAGTGGAGCTTGTCATGGAGGCCAAACAGGTAAGACGTATGATGGCCTTTTCCTTCAGGAAACTGCAGTATGATGCCAGTGCAAGGTCAGGTCTCCTCTTCTTCAAGATTGATAACCTCACACTCAATGATAGCAGGTAGCGATTGAGATACAAGATGGTCTGCATTTGGTTTGGGAGCAATACAATCAGCTGGTAAACTAGATGCTGACATGGAAGAAGGGAAACTAGGACTGCGAGGTCAGTTCTCAGATATTCATGTTAGGCTGGTGTTTACCATTCATCAATCTCCAACAGTATCTGCTCCACTTTTTCTTTAATCAACATCTTGCTCAGACCCTGTCTCTCTACAAAGTACCCAACAAAGTTACAGAAACCATCCAGACCCATTGTACCATGAACTGCGAAGCTGGACTTTTGCCTTCCCCAATCAAAAGCTGTTAGGGACATTGGATCCAACATGCGTTCCCAATCATCTACTATGTTGCGTTGGGCAAGTTTAGTTGGGTCTGCTGTGAATGGAGTGAGGGGGTGGTTGCTGGTAGCATGAGGAACGTGTAGAGGAATTTGGTTCAGTAACAACATGGTAGTTCTTGGCGGTTTGTGCAGTTTGCCACCAACACATTCAGGATTGTGTTCAGGTGTGGGTGGATGAATGAAGGATGAGCTGGTTACTTTTGGTATTATAAATGGGGCATGTCTAGTGAGGAAGTTGAGCATAGAGCCATCCCTTTTCTTGGTGAGTTTTTTGGTGGCTGCTTGACACTTTTGTGAACCGATGTGCAGGTTCAGGTTTTTCTTTCCTGCTGTCCCTACCTTCACGTCTGTGTGGGGCATACCATTTTTGATTCATTTGTATATACAACATCACTGCTAGAGTAGATATGTGAACAGTGCTATGCCATTTGGAGAGTTGGTACTCACTTGTTTGCCATAGTCACAATTGTGGCTGAGTAGCTTGTAATTAAGCTTCAATAAACTGTAATACACTAATAAGAGATGATCGGGACCCCTCTGAGGCATATTTGGATGTGATATACATAATCTCTATTCAGCGAGACATGAACCCCCTCCCATGTGTGGTCACGGGATCATATCCCGCTACCCCCTTGTATTTGCACATTGCCAAAGTTAGCCAAAGATAATATTAACTCACTCAGGGGTAGCAGTTTGGGAGACAGCTTGATGGGGCGAAGGCAGGTATGGGTGATGGTTGGGATTACCCAATTAGGAAGTGCACGTGACCTATAGGTAGGTAGGCTCCCTAGGTAGGGCCTTAGAATTTTATCGATGTACATTACTTAATTTTTATTCCAGTAGCCCCTTGCACTAGACACCAATTGTTGGCACTACTGATGGTAAACAAGACAAGACAGTTCTCGAGACCAAGGGCAATGGAAGAACAAAGTCAGGGGAAAGACATTGAGATCCTTTGGTGATTCATGAATGGAAAGTTGCCCAAGTTCAGAGGGTATATCCGAAGTAAGAGATTCCGAGTCCCTATTTATAGGGAATCGGTCTTTACTGTCCACATCGATCTCATGCATTCCTGACTTAAATCCTTTAGGAAAGCTTCTTTTCTTCTTTGCTTCTGTTCCTACGGGCTGTGCCCACCATCACTGACGTCATCTATTTGTCATCCCTCTAAGTTCCGCATATGATCATGTGATGTTGACTATACAGTCTCAGCCACCACACCCGCTTGCTACCAAACACACTCGCTCTTCTGTTACTGATTTTGCGATATATGACTCGAGGCTCCGGTTATAACCAGTCACTGTGTTGACAACACTGTCATCCCAGTTTTTTTTTGTGATCCTGTTTATAAGGTGATGCGGATGGTAATGCTCAGTCCAAGGCTGTTTTAAATGTTTATAAATGAATCGTGAACGCCCGCCTGTCCAATGCGCTTGTCTTGGAGCATGAGACCGAAGGTCAGTGTCTTCATTATGATATTTATAATAATATTTGGATGCGTTTTCCAGAGCATACTGCATACAATCTAGTTCCGTATGCTATCCAACTCTTCCAGGTTACAATGTGTGTTTGATACTTTCTCCCTGTTCTGTTCCTAATCGTTGCCGCAGCTCATAACACTGGCTACCTGTCTCAGTGCACGTCGGAATGCCGTAAGGATGAGCATTCCTCGGTTTCCTGCAAGGTCATAATCCTGATAAGAACCAGGAACATCAGTCACCCTTCTGAGGACTCCGAAGACTTTATACAAGGACTCAGTGAAAGGACCGAGATCTCCCTGCCGTCCTTCTCAACAATGTGTCCGACATCTTGCTGTTGTCCTCTTCAAGTCAACAAGATCGCCTGCTTTCACAAGAATATCATTAATCTAATGACAGTACAAATGAGCGACAATACAAATGAGTGACATCTGAATGAACAACATTCAGACGAGCGACATCAACAAGTGACGGCGAGACAAGCGACAGGTTGAGCAACTAAAAGGCATGTCTCGCACTTTCTTTTTCCTCTGCAAGCGGTCTACTCACCCATGCCATACACCCCCAGCATCGAAGGAGGACCCTTCCAGACTCCAGAGATCACATCGATCACACCTCGAGTTGGGTACGGATAGTAGGGATGGGGTGCATAGGCGGGTGGCTGGTCGTTGAAATTGGTCAGTGGTGGTGGGTCCATTGTTGACAGCTGTGATCTGTCTGTCGTCAGCGTGGTTGGTTAGGTGGCTCGTTGTTGGTCAGTAATCGCTAGTCGGTGGGTTGGCGGTACACCAGCCAGTGATGGCACATGGGTGGGAGGCGGTACATAGGTGGGGATGGGGGATGTGGACTAGGGACTGGGCTAGCAACATTGCCTGTCAGTGATGATTAGCTGGTAATGATTAACCGGTGGTGGTACATACCTTCTGTCGTTGTTTCGAACTATGAGTTATGAGGACTGACAAGGTGATTGGGTCGAGTGTCAGAACAAGGAGGCCACTTGTTCGGATCATCGGGTGTATGCCAAATTAGGGAAGTGCGCACGGCCCTTCAGTCAGACATAAAATGTGTATTGCGAGTCATTGAACATCAATGTATAGTACTCAAGCACTTAATAGAAC
>QLOY01000311.1:1131-19981 GCA_003313965.1 Megacollybia marginata | reverse complement strand
CTAGAGATTGCTAGCACAACTATAGAGCTCTAAAGATCTATGGATGTCTACTATGTCCAATGCATAATCCAAACAGTTAAACTTCTCATTCATCTTCCCTCCTGAAGTCTTGCTAACCTGCCCTAAAGCATAATCATGCAATGTTGAATTTTCTGTTGATCACAGTCACACAGCTTTTCTTCCATCAACCATCATGTCCGTTGCAACTCTCCATTGTAAGTACTCAAGGTAAGCCTTTCTTCCATGCTCCAACTATGGCTAACTACTATATTGTTCTATGCAGTCATTTATTCAGAGTGACATCTCTCGAACCATCCATTGACATTTTGTGCCGCTTCTTCTATTATACTGAACATTTTTGTCAGATTTATGGACCTTCTGACGCCAACAATGAAGAAATATCTCGACATCAGAAAGCAGGCTCCTCTCCCTGCTCCCCCTCCTCACAAACAGCCACCAAAAAAGCTCAATCTTGTCCGTAATCTGACTTTCAATTGTCCAGCTCCTCCCACCAAGTCTAGCCAACAATCAACACAGTCGGCTAACTGTTAGGTCCCGACTACTGACCCCAACCTGCCAGTGAAATCTTGATGGCCAAAAGCAACACACTCTTCTTCTGATTCACGAGAGTGTAACAACATGATGCCTCCACCACCACCACCATCAAAACCTTCAAAGACTATTGTCAAACTGGCTCCCTCTCAATCGAAATCTTCCAAATCAGTTGCTGAGCCAGGACCCTGTGCTCACCAGCTGATATCTCCACTGCCACCGGCTGACATACCCTCGTTGTGAGTCCCTTCTGCTTGCTAATATCTAGAGACTGACAATATTCCTGTCTAGCATTGTGTCTGGGGTGTTTGACAGACTGTGATGGATGATTTATTCCTCTTTTTGGGATGGGCAGTGTTCTGATGTTTTTCACAGTAATATATTGTCCATGCAGTAATTATTGAATATAACTATAGTTTCTACATACTACTACAGGTGTCTAAGGGATCTACGAGTCACTACAGAAGAAAAATAATGGTGGACAGCATGATTTTAAGCATGACTATAGGCTACTACAGCATGCTGTGTAGCACTATCTAGAATAAGCAAGCAACCCCGTTACTACCCAAACTGGTGTAGTGGGGAAGTAGCTAAGACTGCTACAGCACTACATCCCCCTACCCAGAACTATGAAGCATCATATAGTGCCGAGTGTTTTCCTGATGTGGTGGATGACGACTACCTTATGATTTATATATCTAATTTTGTATGGAGTGTTAATTCAAATTAATATAGGATACTTTTGTAAACATTTTAGTTTGCTTGATAGTCATGAACCAGGGCTGTGTCTTGCTGCTGAAAGACTCAGGAGCAAAAGATGACCACTGCAGGATTCAAACCTGCAGATCTTCTGATCAACTCACTCATAGTCAGACACGATACCATTTCACCAGGCAGCCATTGACTAACCGACCAGCTGCTATATATAGCCAAATTTAGCCGGGTTTCCCTCGAAACACAGTTCCTTTGATGCAGAGACAAATTAAAACGATAAAATGACCACCGCAGGGGTCGAACCTGTAATCTCCGCCTGTCCAGCAGGCTGAGGCTCAAAGTGTCATGTGCGTGATATGACTTGTGATATGACGTGTGCATTACTCTCTAGTCTAGGAGCACTGCAAAACTTTTTGCATGCCTAGGCCATCGCTTTGACGTTGTTTCGAGTGCACACTCATATCCGACTCGACGAGCAGAGAGCGGTGTTCAGTTTATTCGGAATACAAAGGTACTCCTTATAATCGCATTCAATTGATTAGCAACCGTCATCGCTTCGGTATCTTCTCTCTTACTTCTCTAGTTCTTCTTAGTGCAATTGTCAGCATATTTGCTGCCCAACGATACAAAGGAACAGTGTTGGATGTGCCAGGGACCCGTCAAATAACAATGGACCATGTCTTCAACAGGACATTTGGTTCCAGTCGGAGAGACGTCCATTGGGTTCACGAACTGTTACAAATGGCAACCCCTTCTGCTCTTCCAGACCTGACCCAGGTCGGTCCACCCGTCCGCAAGTCGACTATGGATACACGCAGAGAAACAATACTTAGTCTTGTCGAAATGCTGCTTCAGCAACATGAGGAAGTGCAAGGTCTGTTCTTCTTTTCGTCTTACAACCACATCAACGCAGTAACCTTAGGCCTCAACCAACAGCCCATCTTCGAGGACAACAAGGATGTCCATGAGTTTTTCCATTTTATTCGCCATTGTACCCCCTTACGTCCGTGTAGCCACCATTGACGATCACCTTCAATTTGTCAGTTCAGAAACATTCAACAGGTTTCAAAAGTGAGTGTCCTTGAGGTGGCGCAGCAGTGCTAATTGCCATACAGGAGGATTAATTCTCTTGACAAAGAGGCAAGCTTTCCACCATCCCAATTGTTACTTCTAATCATCAAAGCAGCTTTGTAACTTTGCGAATGCCGCTCATCAACTAGGTAGTTCTGCGGCTATTCTTTCATCAGCATTCCATCTTCGTGAGAGGTTAGCACACTTGCTGCACCTTTACCACGAGAATGCCATAGATCTCTTTCCTCGAAAGGTCTCCAGAACAGCTCCTCACGAGCCGACACGAAACGAAAATGAAAAAGAAGACAAATCAAAATTCCAGCACATGTTGCTCATCCTGTGGTGGATGAGAAACTTGATCTCGAGCACTTTCCTGAGCAGTGTATCTTCTCTCTTACTTCTCTAGTTCTTCTCAGTGCAATTGTTGGCATATTTGCTGCCCAACGATACAAAGGAACAGTGTTGGGTGTGCCAGGGACCCGTCGAATAACAATGGACCATGTCTTCAACGGGACATTTGGTTCCAGTCGGAGAGACGTCCATTGGGTTCCGGAAGCAGGCGATGGTGCATTCGGTGTATCGGACTATGACGCATCGGGGGATACCTTCATTAATTTGGGTGACTTGAAGATAACTGTCTGTCAATGTTCGCGAGGTGAGACTGGTGCGACTTGCACACTTCTGTTCGCTGACTGTCTTGTAGCGGTGATGGGTATACCACTTGACTTGGGCCACTGGCAGCTATCGCCTGATATGAAGTATGTGATTATCAAGAGCTTCGCCAAAAAGGTATGTATTCCCATCGCTGGTCTTCTTTTGGAACCTACTATATTCACGACATATAGCAGCCAAGAAAAATCGACCTCTCATTCCTCCAGAATATCTTTCTCTGCATTCCGAGAAGCCTGAAATCAGCCGTACACGCTATGCCACCTGGTCACCAACAGGCGAAACCATCGCGTATGTCCACGAGAGTGACTTGTGGATTGTCCCCATCCAATGTAAGCTTTGCGTGTTTCTTTCAGTGTAGCCCTAACGTCTTCTTCCCAGTCTCAATCCATCTACCCATTCCTCTTCTTAAAACACTCTCAGGATCATCCTCCTCTTCTTCTACAAACGAGCTTTCCCCATATCTTGGCATCGTCCCACACAACAGCTTCAACCACCTCGCAATCTTCCCCTCCACAAACGCCACCCATCCCATATTCCTCACCTCCGGTTCCTGGGAAATAACAGACAAAGTCCAAGGTGTAGACGATTCCGGCGTGGTATACTTTATTGCTGCAAAACCCTCCTCAACAAGCCGACATCTCTGCGGAGTCAAGATTCCTCAATTGGCATAGTAGCCAAAACGGAGTTGATAGAGTTGACGGATCCTGAAGCATATTATTCAACCAGTTTTAGTTTGTTGATCGCGGGGTCGAGAAATCTCGAGATCGGTTATCGGGGTAAATCAAGCATCCATTCCATTTATTTTATAGCTAAGCTCAGGTAGGAGGACCACCCGGTGGTGGAATCAAAAAGTCGGGCAAAAAGTAGATGCAGACCTCGTGTATTTGTTCTGTATTTGTGCTCGATGCAAAGCCTGTCGATTACGCCCTCAATCCAGTTGCCGATGCTGCGCCCACTTCAGGCACTTCAACAGAATCAACAGCAAGGACAGCAATCAGGACAGCAGCAGTCTAATGGAATACCGCCCCCACCGCCCCAGAATGGTCAGGATTTCATGCTGTCTTCAGTGCTTCATTTTCTTCAGACAGAATGGAGACGTTACGAACGCAACCGCAACGAGTGGGAAATCGAATGCGCTGAAATGAGGGTAAGGCTGTTCAGACTTGAGCTCGTCATCCTCAACACAGACAGGCGAGAATTGCTCTGCTGCAATGCTCCTTTGAAAACGTAAAGCTGGACCTCATGCGCAGAACTGTAATATGCCCTACAAATGGATCGGTAATTAGCAGTTTCCAGCTAGACTGCCAACTGATACCTCTCAGCTCAAAACACAACCAGCCTCACAAACGGTTCCCCCATCCCGACTCGCGACCATACAATTGCTGGCAACTACCCATGATGATTCGAGTAGCCACAAGGAAGATAGCAGTGGTAGTTCACCATGTAGCGAAGGCCTGTCGTCGTCCATCTTAGAGACTTTGCTCTCTGACAATGCTGCAGATTCATCGCTTCCTGACAATCGTGTGCCAAACGGTGCTTCTGCTGCTGCCGCACCATCCTTTGACAGACCTGGCACAGCAGGCATAGGCCTTGGCAAACCACCACCCGGTTGCGACCCAAAAAGTCGTGCCAGAAGTCATGATTATCTCAAGCAATGTCTGCAAGAAATCCCTCCCAAACCACCCATTGCTCAATAACTCGTCTATTCCACTCCTGCCTAATGTGCCCTCCTTTGACCAAATACCATACAGCGGCAGACCTCGCAAGGTTCTTCCAGAGGCCAGTAACCTACTGAATGGTATGGGTTTGATGTCTGGACCTTCCTCAGCGCCAGCAACCACAGCTGGAACTCGAGGAAGCTCTACCGCACCTGGCACGTCACCATGGCACCACAGCAGTAGCAGCAACAACAGCAACCTGCTACTCATCCACACCAGCAATCCATACCACCACAAAACTCTGGACCTGCCTCTTCATTGACCGCCACTCAACTGGACATGGAGAAGGTCAGAATCTCGACAAGTAACTGCGATCTTCCATCCTGATGATGCAGGTGAATGGAAGGAGTGACTCAGGTTGTCGTACAAGAGTGCAGAGCAAGCCAGAGGCAAGTTCGCGTCGTTTGTTAAAGAGCGAAGTCGCAATGTCACGGTGGGGGTTGTTGACGTGCTCTGCGACTTTGTTGATCACAGGGTCGAGAAATCTCGAGGTCGGTTATTGGAGTAAACTCAAGCAGTAGTCTACTATATTCAGTGTTTTGCACATATCAGCAGGCTATATACACAAGTTGGCCCTTTTTCCGACTGGTTTAGATGTGCTCTCTTCCTGCTTTATCACATGAATTCGCGAGCAGTATTAAATCTTTGCTCATCACATGGTAGCTTGTCTCTTCTACCATGGTTTATCGGTCAGTCTCAATTGCTTCGCTGATAGTCATTGACTTGACCTGCTAGAAACTATGAAACAACTGACCATGTATTCGAGAATGTTGCTCCCGAGCTCGACACAGAGAAAATACGATCCAATATGAATAACACCAACAGTGCAAAGAAAATGCTGCTGCTGCTGAAGACAATCCTTCTATGATCACCAACTTTGACAAAATGGTCAAAGAGCTCAACCAGAATCTGCACAACAATTGCTCTCCTTCAACTCACCATAAATACGATCGCATAACTGCTGATTGGAGCATTGCAATGGATATTTTCTTCCCTGGGATCCCAATCAACAATCACTGGGATATTGATAATGTTAAGAAGCTTATCGTCAAATTTCTTCCCTTCAAACTTGAATGTCAATCGACAATCCAACCAGATGGCTCCAAAAAATATGTTGTCGCTAGGACTCTCCTACAATGGAAGTCCACCCTTATCTCGCTCATCGTCCTGAATGTTCACGACGACAGGAATAGGCGATGTGGTGCCTACCTCAGACAAGGTCAGGCAGAGACGATGCTGGACAAACAGGTCTCCAAATGCAAGTGTTTCCTAATCTATCACTTTAGTATCATAACCTCTTCACAGTTATTATCAAACACAGCTTGGAGCGCTATATAGATGATGAAGCAAAACTTAGCTATGGCTCCTTTGAGCTTTAGACAATCTTGCTTAAATCTGTCAAGAACACCAGTGGAAAAGATCCCAAGGCTATTGAGGTGGCAGCCCAGTTTGGCTTTATTTGTCTGCTCGAGCACTATGCTGGTTCTCGCCCAGGTGCATTTGGCCCTTCATACAAGGCATACCTTGAGCGAAAATGGGTAGCTAATACTCTGCTTCTCTTCTTTCTCCTCTGACCATTTTGCAGTATCCTGTAATCAGAGACTTTGACTTTTTTCTTGATGGATTGTTACAAATCAGAGCACATTGGAGAATGCGATATTTAAAAGTCAGTTTCACTACCTCTTTTTTCCCACCTGAAGCTTCAGCAGGGACACAATGGTGATGTAGGACTGGAGCGACTTTTGGTGTTCAAGCCAGTAACCGACTGGGCGCATGCTCTGCAGGATGTAGGTTTGTGGGCTGTCATGATGCTAGTTCCATGAGGAGCGTTCGTCCACATCAAGTCTTTCGAGGACCTTCTCACACATAAGAATGCTCAGCTGACAATCCGAGACGATATGAAGAGTGAACCCATGTAAGCTGCTATTTGCAACTAGGCACCTGACAACGCTTTCAGGTTCTTAAAGGGAACTCCTGGTGGTAGATCACTCCAGCCTGGTGTCCCTATGATGGGACGAGCGATAACTACAGCCATTCAGACTGTCGCTAGAAATGCTGGTATCCCTGTGGGATCAGCCTATTCCTATAGGTGAGCCACTGCAACATTTGTAAGCCTTTGCAACCTGGTGTGGCCCATTTAACCCTTTGTAGTGGCCTATAACTGCCAGCGATAAGCTTGCAGAGCTCCTCCTCGTTCACCAGCAGCGTGGGAGTTTGGGCCACTACTTGCCTGGTGGTGGAACTGGCTGCCTCGACTTGGTAGGGATGCAAAATGAAGAAATTGAACCTTTTTCTAAAACAGTCAAGGTATTATTGCTTTGTTGTTAATCCATCTTCTCACTTTATAGAACTTGCTCGAGTTACATTTGGCCCACTCCCCAGCGATCTCAGCTGTTACGATTCTAATGCAGGGCTTGTGATCCAAGCAACCACTATCGCGACCTCCTCGCTATGGGAATGACACCTTTACAGTGCAACAAGAGCTCAGTAAACAGGATCTTGCAGCAGTTGAACAAGATCCTCAAGTCAAAGATCTCAGTGCGAAGATTCTTGCCCTCTGGGAGTTGCTCAGAGAGGCTCGCACAGTACCAAAGAGTGATCGCAAGAAATGGAACCACCCCAATCTTGTGAATACATTTCTACAGCTGACCCAGCCTGCTGAAGGTAAATCCAATAATTATGGAATTCAGGTCTGTTGTTTTCCCTTCTCGACCATTTCTCACTGTTTTTAGACTGCCAGTCAGTTGAAGCAAGCCTATAAAGATATAGCAAAAGTCAGAAAGGAGAAGAAGCGAACCCTAAAAAGAAGAAATCAGAAACAGACACAGAAGGCCATCAGAAATAATCTTCCTGGTACCATCGAGGAGCGAGCTTCTGCTAGAGAAAAGCTTGAAGAAGTCCCGAGCCTCGTACAGGAAGCATTTTCATTGGCCTCCACCTCTGCCGACTTTCCTATACCCACCTCTATCTCTTCTGCGTCCACCTCTGCATCTGCACCCACTTCTGCATCGGTTTCCTCTGCATCTGCGTCCACTTCTGCGTCCACCTCTGCATCCACCTTAGCATCTGCCACTACACTTCCTTTTGACGAGAATGATGAAAATGATGACGAGCCTGATTCCATCTAAAAAGATACTCGCCGATTGCTAAACCTGTTTAGCAGCAAGCAGCACTGTCCAGATGATGACGATGATCAGCCTGTCGAGAAAAAGGACAAGAAAGACAAGAAGAAGGGCAAAGGCAAGGATGATGATAATTTGGAAAAGCTCACTATGCAAGGCCCCAATGTTGATGAATTGACCACTTCTGCCCCCAAAGACGACTCTGGTCCTTCTATTGCAGCAGTCAAATGGCATCTTATATGCTGAATCATGGCTCCTACATTTGTCCCCAAACAATATGTTGAAGAGAATGGCCAATTCAAATGCATAAAATGCAGCAAGACTTTCATTAACACTAGTAAAGTGAATCGCCATGTGTAAGTCTGCCTTTTTGTCACTTGCCATCCGATCAACTATCCTCAGACAAAATGTCCACAGCCCTTGAAAAGAACTTGTGTTTAAGAACACCGATGATGGCTTGTTAAAATGCCCTTCTTGCGACTTTTGGTACTTTCGCTTCATTGCTTATGCATGCCCTCACCTTTTGAACAGTGCAGCAGAAGAAATAGATGTTCACGAACATTGCATAGAAGAATGCACTGAAAAGGACACATATATCAAGATGAAGACTGGCAATGACTCCTTCTGGCAAAATGAACTGGCTCGCAGGCAAGAGTGTGCCGATAATAACACCATCAGAATGCCAAATGCGAGCAGAGTCATCAGAGCTGGCCCTGGGATCTTGCGACTTTGCTCTACCAAAGTGAGCTAATCATCCGACTCTTCTCTCTCCCTATTGACATTTTTTAGGCAGAAAAGCGAATGTGGACCAGGTGCTTAGACTTTCTCAATACATTCTCAGATGTCACAGTAGACAAGTGTACAATTAATTTGTAAAAGCTGCCAAATACTCTCAAGTCCGTTTCGCTACTTGTGTCCTTCCATTATGCCCCCTGCAAAAAAGAGGCCTGCACAAAATGGGTAACCACTAATACTTGAATATCATTCATAGTAACACTTTATAGTCCATCATCTCCAAACCCTGCTCCCAGAAAAAAAATTGTGCGACCAGTAGGCAGTCCTCAGCAAGCGAGTTTTGTATGTTTTGCTTTTCAACCTGATCCTGTTCTAGCCCTGCTGCTCGTCCTGTCCGAAAGTCTGCCCGAGCACAATATATTGTGCCAGAGTCGTCAGAAGATGATGATGCCTGTGACAAAACTTTTGATATCGTATCTGACACAGATCAAGGGTAAGCACTGAGCATTCTGTTCTTTGCTTTTATCTCTAAGCCTGCTTTAGGGCTGAGACAGCATCTGAGAAGATAAAGGAAAAGTTAGCTTGATCCTGATTCAATTTATTGTTCTTATTACTCCCCAGTCAAAAGTCGCGAAGCCAAAAGACCATGGATGTCGATGTAAATAAGAAATTGCAAGTTTGTTTGTTCCCTTGCTACCTGTTACTGACTCTGTATAGCAAAGGCAAAAGCAAGGCTGTGGACGATGTTAATGTGGCAGAAGAATCTACCTCAGAGAAAGAACCATAAGATGTGGTTTATCGCTATATCCCTTTCATACTGGTTAGGGGGGAAATTGATGAAGAGGAATGTCTCAAGATGAAAAACCTCTTTCTATGTGTCACTGAGGCACTCGAGAGAATGGCCCAAAAGAAGCTCGAAGTTGAAGCAGCTGCACTAGAACGCCAGAGAATCAAAGCCGAACAACTTGAAGCGACCAAGCATGCTCAGGCAGCAAATGGCACACCAGATTCTGCTCAACTCGAATTAAAACAACTGGAAGCTGCACTGGAATTGAAGCGATTGGAAGCAGGCAAAGATGTGAGCATCGGAAATTGAACTTCGAAGGTTTGAACTGCAGGCTGCCTTGGACATGAAAAAACTCAATGCAGAGCAGGAGATTGCCAAGAAAGATTCTTTGAATATACAGCTCGAGCTCAAGAAAATTGATTACCAGATTCTCTTGGCTACCAAAACAGCCTGACCTGCTGCATGCTGAATTGTAAATTTCTTGAACTGTCTCCAATAGCTCGCTGTACTGATCCATCTTGTAAACCAAGTTGAACATACCGAAGGATGCAAACATGTCTTGATGGATTGTTTTGCTGTCTTGCACATGACCTTTATGTGTCATGACCAAATACAGACCAGAGATGATCTTGAAGCGCGTCAAAGATAATTGCTCGTATGTCCAATCCATCAAGCTCAACAAAGTTGCACAGCCTACCCTGAAAGACTGGCGTCGCAACCTCAGAAACACAGCCAGTGAAATCTCACTTTTGTTGGAGGACATTAATACCCTACTCAAAAATGCTGGTCCTCCTTCTAGCCAGCCAGGATCCCCTCAACAACCAAGTACCCAGGAGGAACTTGAACATGTAGGTCTTGCATCATTTTGAGGCTACAAATCATTGTCTAGGTCGAGCTCACAGCCCAAGTTCACTCCCAAAGCATTCTCAATAAATTGCTTTCCAATCCTTATGATCTTGTCTCTGTTTCAGAATTCAAAGAATGTCTTAATCAGGGTCGCCGACACTCTGATACCTGGGAAGACTCTGCTCTACTCATGCTCATTTGAGGCTTTGAATCCCCTGCATTTGAAGAACTAGCGAGTTTATAGTTTTCCCCTTGTCTCTCATTTAATCTTCTATCCAGGGTCCTGCCTGCGACTCTACCACTTTGATTCAAAATGCTGCTAGTGTGTCTACCTCGAAAAAAGGCTTTATCAATCTGCTTCTCAAGCTGCATGGCTCTGCTCAATTCTCACCATTATTGATATCTGCAAATTCTCTTTCAAATGGAATGATCTCATGCAAGATGAGCAAGCATCTTTTCGCAAGTGACTCTCAGCTCGGCTCACCCCAGAAAACCCAGTGAAATGGTGCACCAGGCATCGTGATATCTGTACAGGAAGAAACAGAGTTAAAAACCTTTACTTGGAGGTATGCATCGACTCTGAGTCTTCTTCTTTCTTGTCTCAATGTCACCTAGTTTGGGATTGGTGTTTTGATTTTTCCAGTCTTTGCCTATTGTCACAACTCCAGACCGACCTGTTCCAAGCATTTTACAGCTACAAAGGACGCCATCATCCTTGCTCTGCAACATTCTCACATTGATCACGATTGCGAGCTTACTCTTCTCAACAGTGGTGGCGACAACTGGCTTGATCACCTCCAAGAGAACAATTTTGAGTTTGTGTTCCAAATTATTCAATCAGTTGGAGGATGCAAACTTGCTGCACATGTTGCCAATTTTGTCAAGGAGCATCCACCTTACTTGAGTTTTGATCCAGATTGGCTCCCTGATTTCAATTCCTAAATTCAATTCCTAAACCCATATGATTACAAATTTTGTACCTACTCCACTCGCAATACAAGATGCCTCAAGAGAAATCTTGACACATATCGATTGAACTTTATTGCTCTCGAGATATCTCGAGGCCTACTGTAATCTATCCAGCAGTGGATCGGAATGATTAATCCTACACCCAGCCAGGACTCAAGATATCTCAAGGCCAACGAGACCCACCACAGCCAACCATTCCTATTAATGAGCCTGACCTACTATATCAAGTCAGTGTCAGGCTGGGCAACTGTTCATCTCCTGACCTATGTGCAAATCTAAAGCTGCCTTCAGGCAAAGCGAAGTTTAGCTGCCAACTCGATGGGTATGGATAGTGAACAAAGTGTACAGCATACTTCGTCTAGATGGGTCGTATATGCAGCAATGGCTAGTGACAAGCCCTGTGATCAATTGCAGCTGTGAAGGGATCGGAAGCCTCCATTCGACAGCATCTCTAGTGCATAGCTTGCACATTGAACCTTAGCATCCTCTTTATATGGACCAGTCCTGGCACGTTTATTGGAAGAATATTAGAGTTTGCTTTGGCGGCGAATCGTTTCTTCAATGTCCTAGTGCCTAGTGTCCATGGTCAGAACCAACAAAATAAGCAAATGAACGACACATACGAGATTCGCAGGCTGAGGCAGAATGTTTCATTGCTCAGGAAGACGCTCTCAGATGGTGTCGCTGAGTCTCGAAAACAAAGTATCCAGCTTGAAGAACGTCAAACGAATTGAACACACCTGGATCACTTTCCTTGAATTCAACGAATGCAATTAGTTCCGCCCAATGAAAAGGACATTCCCCGGGTCCATTTTTACTGCAAGCGTTGGCCAAAATTCTAGTCTGAAGATCGAAAATAAGTTTCCTCAGAGTAGTGATGATGTCTGGTATTCGTCAATTTCTTTAACTTGAAACTGCTCTATGGACACAACTAGCTGACATGTTCGCATAACATCAGGGAGGCACTCTTGCGCACGGGAGTGGATGTAGTCAGCAAGCGGGACCATGAATTCTTGAACTGAATCCTCATACAGCCAAGCATTGGTCAAGATGTTCTGAGATGAGGATGCTAAGTTGGTGCAGATTATATTCAAAGCCGAATACCTTTTCTTCTTGGTGTAAAAATGGATGGCCTTCAGAATTAGTGTGTCGAATCCAACCATCTGGAAGATGATCTTTTCTGCAAATACCATAAGCACAGACCATAAGCACAGAAGTGTGCATAATTACAGACGTTTTGAACGATGTTTGACCAGGTTCTATCTTATATGGCGCGATTTCATTGAACTTTCTGTAAATGAGATTAGAGTGTACTGTACAATGGTAGTATGCAACTCACCTTGTTGTTTTATATAATTCTCGTCCTGGCAAGTCCTCAGGCATAATTTGGTCAATCACAGCTTGGGCCAAGAAGGCCTGCAAAGCAATGATCTCTAGCTCGCCTTGCTCCAACCCGCCGGTGATCGACATACACACCACACTTGGCTGTGCTGTGCAAAGCTGAGGCATCGTTTGTATTTGTGGTTGAGGCTCAGAATACGGCGAATGAGAAACAGTGATGTTTTGAAGACAATTTGATAGTCGCTAAAATGGCTCTCCCAGCCCATAGTATACCGAACTTGTAGTTGCTTGGCAGCAATTAGACTCTTTTCAGAAGCAAAATAGTGACCTACCTGCATCGTGGCGCATCTAAACGATTCAACGAAAGCAGGTCCTCTGTTGCTCGTCGAATATCATCAATCATCTCTAGACCACTGGCGACAACCAGCCATTTGGAGATGGGCAGAATTTCGAATGCACGCCCGGGTTACTAACAGTCAGCAAGGTACGACTGGCTCTTTTTCGCAACCCTCTTGCACGGCCGCTCGAGCGTTTCGAAGATACTGAATAAATTCCAGATGTCGGACCAAGTACCAGCAGCAAGAAAAGCCCGGAATGCAGAACCGAGTAGTGCGCTGCATACAGCACCAAACATATTGTTTTCACCCACCCGTGCTCGCTCTCAACCAACCAATGGGTAAGTTTCCAAGATTCAGCCATATATTTTGCTGATTTGTGCAGGACTCTACATTGTCAACTAGCTATGCAGCCTTCCATCTGAAAGGAGAACCTCCCACTTGCTAACCTATCGTTGCTGCTGCCTTTATTTTGGACTGGTGCCCTGCGGTTTGCCTGGCATCATGGCCTGCACCTTCTGAAAAATTGGTTAGTGGTGCGATTCAACGGTTGGTGGTTTGGTACTCTTGCTTCGCCAAAGTCAGCGCTGCAACTTGGCTTATTTGTGGTACTCAGCCACATAATCTTCCATCTCAATGGCTTGTAAATTGTGCCATGCCCCTGGCAAACAATTTGGCGTAACAAAAGCCACGCCAGCCTGGCAAAAGTCAGGAGCATCAAGCTGTGGCAAGCTTGTTCCATGTGGCTTATCTGGCTTCCACGCTATGAATGTATTCACTGCAGCCTGTATCCGAATGCCATAGTGTGCTGCATAAAAATTGGCATGAACCTGGCTTGATGAATTCCGGCTCGTCGTCCAGGATGCTCCAAACTGGTGTGGTTGTTTTTCAGTATGGATGAATCTGGATTCGGATTAGCCTGAATGGTGGGCTTGCCACACTTACCGCGAATAGTTTTTTGCAAATACTGCTGCTGGTGAGGCTAGTTCTGCATTGCGAAACAGAATCTTTTGGCCATTGACCAGAATCATGTATTTTCCCCTTGAATCGGTGCTACTGCTGTCTGCATCCATTCTTTTGTTGTTCATGTGCTCCATGAAACCCTCATAGTCGTCAACAACATCTTTCAGCATGTCCTGTGCCTTGATCAGGTTCCAAAACATCGCACACACAGAGCTGTTTTCATATTTCAACTTCGGGTTGTTTTGGTCTTTGGCGCGCAGCAGATTTCATGCCCAATTGAACATGGAAAGATTTCGGGCCCCAGCTGTGTAGCCGATCTGGACAATACTTCCTGGATCATTGCGCTGGAAAGGCGCGTTAGTGAATTGCAATTCTTTCAAGATAGATATTTACTCTTATGCTTTGCATTAATGGGACTGAAGCCTGAATGGTCTTATCAGCCCATTCAACAACTCCAGGCTGCGAGCAGAAATTTCAAATGACATAGACCACAGGTTTATTGTGCTCTAAAAAGATAATACTTTTGTCTGCAGGAACATCGTACACCAGCTGTGTGAGATCCAGCTAGGGCTTGAAACCATACCAGTATCAGTACGGTCATACGGGTTCGTACATACTGATACGGACCCGTATCGTCAGACCATTTGCAGGTGGGTTAGACGGGACAGAGTGCGGGACAGATAGACCCATAAGACGGGAAGCCATAATATGACAGTGACGGTCATATACAGTGGACTCGGGTGGAGCATCAATGCATCAGGTCCAAAAGGGACTTGGGTGGAGCATCAGTAGTTCCAAAAGGTGAATTTGAAACTGAGCTCATGATGTGTTGCATGTGCTTGTTACCTTAGTCACACGTGTCACTTACTTCAGATTTGCACTTAGTCCTACTACACCTTGCCAATGCAGCCACTTGCACCTACTCAGCACTCAGAAATCATCAGCAACAGATAGTATACAATGTAGGCTCCCCTTATATACAAGCTCAATGCTCAGTTTGGCATGATCGAGATCTATTCCAAATTTCAGCTGATTTTGTTGACGCCACTTTCAGATGGTCAGTATCACCTCCATATAGATCTCTATTTGAAATATGACATTCAGATGATAAGGCCACCCGTTAAAATCCGGCTTTGCGACCA
Source organism: Megacollybia marginata (assembly GCA_003313965.1). NCBI lineage: Eukaryota > Fungi > Basidiomycota > Agaricomycetes > Agaricales > Porotheleaceae > Megacollybia > Megacollybia marginata. The sequence goes on along the minus strand of QLOY01000311.1, from coordinate 5,014 downwards.
TACTTTCCCCCATGTATTCGAACATGCCAGTTTCAGCCATGAAGAGGCCACCTAGTAAGTAATTTTCATCTCTACCTCAGACACGGCTTGACCAATATTTCATATCGTGGTACACTATTTGCTTCACGGTTGGACACACTTGCAACATATAGTAAGACTTGGTTGATCATGAACCTTGCAATCTTTCTTACACCGGCTGCGTTGACCTGGATCATTATCCGTTTTTTTTGTGCCGATCTTACTATTTCCAGGCCCTTTACCACATAAGAGTTGGTGTTCAGCCTCACATACTTCATGTGCGGGTCTGGTCTTTTGTTGTTGATCTACGGTAGGTTCATTTACATGTAGACCGATCAACTCATTAATATGGCATAGCAAACATCGCATTCCCGCACTTCTTTCGCTACTACAATGTCCCAATCCTCTGGATCCCTTTACGCCACCGACGGTACCACTTTTCATTTATGTCTCAGCGACGTGTCCACTGAACTGTGCAATCTCAACGCTTCACCCTCTTTATTCAAGGGCCAAAATCACGTACATTGCCCATTGGTATGCGAAACAATGCTCCTCTATGTTCTGTGCTAATGCCTGTGGTTTCGTAGCCGTAACAGATAGTACCACTCTTGAACATATTCATGCAATACCACAGGAGCGTTGGTTACTTCCGAAATGCAGTTCAAGACCATATTACTTCTCATCAAACCTGTCCCGAAGTCCTCTACCTTGGAATGCCACAATGAGCGCACTTGGCCTAGGCGCACTCTGCCACATTTGACTGAACATCATCCTCTCTGGTGGTGTGACTCAATGTAATATTCGTCTCTGATTATATTTATTTTCTGATGAATAATGCAGCGGAGGCTTCAACCTCAACCAGTAGACCCTCCCGTCACAAGGCTAGACCCGATTATGATGATGTTCTTGCCGAAGAAGCCCTGGATGTGGATGGAAACCCTCACAAGCCAACTACCAGGCACGTAACCAAGCGCAAGCGCCGGTCCCAGAGGAAGAATAAGAATTCAGATCCTGAGGACCAGGATTTCGAGGATTCAGGTTTTGATTCAAGTTCTGGAGATAGCAGCGACAGTGACGAGGATATGGATATGGAAAACGAAGAGGTACATTTCTTTATACTGCTACTATAATCGCAGACTCATTTTAAACCAGATCGCAAATGCCCTACCTTCAAAACTCCATCCTCCCAAACCCAAGGCCAAACATAAGCAGAAAGCGAAACCCAAGAAGAAACAACGACAGGATGAAACAGCCAATACCAATGACGATGAAGATATACTCCCTGTAAGTCCTTCATTTTGCGAACTTTAACTCATAATTCCTAAGGTAGATGGACCTTCGACTTGTACTGCTGAGAGTTCGCAGCCATGACGTTTCAAACAGGTTTTTTTTTTCTCATTGATAAATCATATACCGACTGTCTTATAGAAGGGTAACACCTGATCTAATCCCATCTACCTTTTCTTCGAGGATGTCGATACTGACTCTGATGGCACTCGGGAAGAAGGCGCCACTTACCACAAGTGTTGGCTGGGCAACCGAAAGGTTCTCAAGATTACAAAGAAGATGAATGGTAGTCTCAATGGTATGGTTCAAGTTCTCTCCTTTCCGGTCTCATCCTTTCTCAGGATTAAAGGGTCATCTCATGCGTTCATTCCCAACTTGGTGAGTCATTTGTCGAGTTGCATCTAGAATCACAGATTAATGAAGCCACAGAGGAGTGTCTTATTGATTTCCGAGAGCTTGTTGGTGAACATTCCAGTGAAAATATGTCAAATGCAGTTTGGCAGACCTTAGAGAAGTATGGTCTTATTGGAAAGGTGAGATTTACATCGCAGACTGAATCACAGCTGATGTCATGGCTTCAGATCGTCTCTTTTGTCATGGATAATGCAACAAACAACGACATGCTTGTTGAGCACTTTGCCGACAAGTGTAAGCAAGCGAAAATCTCATTCTCAGTCAAAAATGCAAGAATGCGGTGTATGCCGCATACTATCCATCTAGCTGTACTCAAGGTAAGTAGTCAGTTATAGATACAATTCTCTTCTGACTTGAATTCCCAATATCTAGCTGTTACAGGTCATCGGTGCTCTAACCGAAGAGGAGATGAATAAGCAAGCCAAGGGTAAGGCCGGCTCGTATCAAGATGCGAGCATGGAGCCTCTTTCAACCTCACAGGATGAACAAGCAGCTGATGAACCAGATGCTGATGAAGAAGAAGAAGATAATGTGCCAACAACTGGTCTCATAAGCTACGCTATTTTCAAGGTGTGTTCCTAGCAACCTATCTTAATCTCAAGGGTGAAAGTTGAACTTAGCTTCGTAAAATCATTCGTTATGTTTGCGCGAGCCCCCAGCGTCGTCGTTCATAGCAACATGAAGTTGCCGCTACAGCAACTGCTGCATCACAAGCAGCTGGTGGTGCTCCTACCCCTATACTGCCGGAGCTTGCTGTAATGCTCATCCTTGATGTGAAAACTCATTGGTCATCAACCCACCAAATGCTCCATAAGTGGAATATGTCTATTATAGGTCCAAGTTCACCAAAACCAGGTCGTGCACTTGCCTTTCAAGATTCAGTCCAAAACTTTGTTGCCAAAGACTGGAATCTTCGTGAATGGGAACTGTCTGATATGGACTGGGATGCTATCAAGAAGGTAACTCGCTGGCTCAAGCTCTTCCGGTCTGCCACCACTGACATGTCAGCTACTAAACGTCCAATGTTGTCCTCTACTATTGCTATCTTTCGTGGTCTTCAAGAAAGCATTAAGGATATCATCCGAAATTTGTCTGACTTTGAGGATGTGGAGCTTCGAGATGGGCTTGTTGAAGCGCATCTCAAGCTCAGTGAATACTTCACAAAGTTTGACGAGTCTGACTACTGTACTTGGGCTAGCCGTAAGTCTTAATTTGTGTCTGACACTGTTACTATTTACTTCTTATTAGTTCTTGATCCAAGAATCTCATATGAAGGCCTTCGGAAGGACTTTGGGAGTCCAGACGATGCCGATCTTCTCGCTGACCTGGAGCTAAAAAAAGTCGCACTGCACTGACACTTCGAGACAAACTACACTTCAATATCCAGCGAACCTGTTCCGGATCCTGTCGTTCAAAATGGTTCACCTCAAAAGGTGGACTTTACCTCCCGCTACAGAAAGAACCGCTCGACATCTGGTTCAGCTGAACTTGATGAATACTTTCACATCACGGGGATGGCGGAACCATGGGATATTGATCCTTTACAGTGGTGGTACATGTGACGTGACCAATTTCCAAATTTATACCGCCTTGTTCACGATGTCCTTTGTATTCCTGGTAAGGCTCTCAGTCTGATACTTTCAATTATTTAGATGCTTTACAGGTTCTGCAGTTGCTGTAGAACGCATCTTTTTGGGTGGAAGGGATACCATTTCCCTCTGTTGTGCTAGTTTAAAGGCTGAGACTATTCAGACATTGATGATTGTTAAAGCACGTCTTTGTTTAGCTCATCAGGCAGTCATTGAGATTCTGGGAGATAATGAGTAGCTTTCTGGCTGTTAAAATTGATCAGATATCGATCATTCCATTGTTTACATACATGTGTTATATTTTGGCCTGTAAACGGCCGTATACGTCATATTACTGCCCGTACCGTATTGTATTGATATTCTGAGTGCAACCATACTGTACTGGCTGTCCCGTTAGAGGTCAACTTACTGGCAGTATAGAGTACAGCCGTCTCCAGTATACGGGACGGTTTCAAGCCCTAGATCCAGCAAGTGGATTGGTCTGCGCCGCTCCCTAGAATCATGGACTTTGCATGTTGCAAAGTAATTAGTCCATGCATCGAATAGGGCCCCATCTTCAGCAACCCAATGATCTT
>QLOY01000310.1:0-24288 GCA_003313965.1 Megacollybia marginata | reverse complement strand
TGGAACAAGGATTGTGTCTGGCTCTGATGACAAATCAGTGAGAGTGTGGGATGCATCAAGTGGTGAGAAGGTGAAAAGGCTGGATGGCCACACACTCCCAGTCTGGTCTGTTGCATTTTCTCCTGATGGAACCAGGATTGTGTCTGGCTCTTCTGATGAATCAGTCAAGGTGTGGGATGCATCAAGTGGTGAGAGGCTGGATAGCCACACATCCTATGTCAGCTTTGTTGCATTTTCTCCTGATGGAAAAAGGATTACATCTGGCTTTGATAACCAATCAGTGAGGGTGTGGGATGCATTGACTCCTTTCTGGGTTGTCAATCATGATCACTGGATTGTTATAGAGTCCTCTCCTTCAAGCAAACTCATATGGATACCATCAGAACTTGGGTTTATCATTGGTCCTGCAGGCCATCTCAAGCTTGCAATCTCATCCACCTGTCCATCTGTAGAGGTTCACTTTCAGAATTGTCAACTGGGCACAGCATGGGCAAATTGCTATTTAGCTTGATTTCTTAATTGAAAGTATTTTCTTTGCATCATTGTGGCTGATTTGAGCCATTAGTCTGAGTCAGTGAGTCTCTTGTTGTAAAACACTTGTTGTCAACCTATGCATGCATACAATTAAATCTCATGAATTCATATTGATTGTGCAGTCTGAGCTGAAAGAACTTTAGGCTTTGAACATTGTTATCTAACCACATCATGAGGACTCTGACAGTACAGGGAGCATTGATGTTTCTTAACTCAGAGAACACTGATTTGGTACAGGGGCTCCCTGTTTATCAGGAGCATCAGATAAAATCCAAGGAAGAAGCTTTTATAGGACAAAACACATCACCAGAGATACAATTGAAAATGTTAAGCAAAGACAAGTCATGCTTTCAGACACAAAATGTCTTCAAAAATAATATATTTTCTTGCAGTGAAAAGTATGTAAAAATAAGACATTTTGGCTCCCTTTCACCAGTGATCAAAGGTTCCATTGTCCTAATCATTTTTGCAGTGACAAAAGGATGTATTTCCTTTCAGCATTTTCACATGGGAAAATTATAGCCTTTTAACAAATCATTTTCACTGTAACAAAAGGATTCACTTTCTCCTTTCATTCAAAGGAGAAAGTGAATCTCTTTGTCACAGTGAAAAGGTTTTGAGAAGATTTATCCTTTGCCCCCAGTGAAAATGCTTTGGAAAGATTTATCCTTTGTTCTCAGTGAAAATGTTGAGTGCAATTTCTCTTTTGGGAAAAGCAAGCAAAAATGTTTTCTTTTTACATACTTGAAATATATTATTTTTGAATACATTTTGTGTCTGAAAGCACAACTTGTCTTTTCTCACTAGGAATATTGTACTGCTGGTAATGTGAAATTCAAATATGGACATGACTGGCCAATCAAGCTGAACAATACAGCATCATAAGTGAGTACTGCAGCATGTCAGCAATAACTGTTGTAGTAGGGTGGTATTGCCACCCTCCATTAGACCTATTTCATTGTTACTCTTCATCGTATTGTGTTGATACTGACTATCAATGTTATCTCTTCCTTTACCTTTATACCAGATTACCCCTCAGTATTTCAGTTTACTCTTCCACTCAACTATGCTTACAATGATTCTGATTCACCTTTCTCACTCTAAACACCAACTGAAACTGTGAGGGCATCTGTGAAACCAGTAGTACATCCCACATCCCAATGTCCTTGTATGTAAGTAGTAGGTCTGGGTGTATAATAGCACCAAGACCACACAGAAGTGGTCAGGGAATGCAATAGCAAGTGGGATGAATTGAGAGGCAGGACCACGTGACCATTGTCATTTGCACATTTACCATCAATTACACTTCACATGAGTCTACTGGCTATTGTGTAGCTTGGAAAACAAGCCACAGCCTACTTCCCTAGCCTAAGTCTTACTCTTGTGTGGAGGCTGGAAGGAAGTCATGGATGCTTGGTTTCTAGTTTTTGGGTTAGCTTTCCAGTCACAGTCATTACATGACCTGCACTTCCTTTGTCAACACTTGTCATTGTTGTCTAGAATCGCTTTTGTCTTTGCATACTGTAGTACTCATGTATCTCTCTTTTTCACCACTCATTTCCACAGCACAATGCCTGAGACTAGAAACAGAGCAAAAGCAAAACACAACAAAAACAGTAATGATGATAACCAAGGAGAAAACAAATTCCAATTGAACAAAGCCATGTCACGACTCAAAAGGAAACCAAATCAATCTAATGAAAATGATGCAAGTGATGATGAACAAGCCAGCAGAAGCTGCCACCCTTCTTGACCAAAGCAAAGTTCCAAACACGCAAAGCATCATGAGGACAACAGTAGCAGTGGTATATACACTAATACATGCTACTCCAAGAACCCGCCAGAAGGAGGAAAACTGGTGAGAGGCCGGGTTTAAGCTAAGACAGAATGGGCTACCAGACGAGGACATCACTTGCAGGGAGAGTTCTCCTCTCACTCCAGTTCCTTCCAAATCTGACCAAGACCAACTCAATGACATTGAAGCTGATGATGTCCAAGATTCACCACAGAACAAAGAGCCCCATTCTGAACCAGACAAAGAAGTGACCACCCCCAGGGGCAGGCAGAGCAGGAAAACTCCACTGTCCCAGGAATTGAGACCAGACAATCAAGAAACCTCTCCAGAATCTACCCCCAGAGGTCAATCAATCAACACTCAAGAGAATCTCTGAAGGTACTTGGCTGAGTTGTACAAGCAAATGGGTCAGCATCCAGGTGAGCAGAACTTATGTGGGTTTGCCTTCTATCACCCCCAGACACACAAGCCAGTCTTCAGGATTGCCTCCTACCGCTGAGCATGAAAAGAGACAATCCACATGGGGATGAGCTGGAAAAGCCATCTTTGGGTGAGATAAGGGAAGGGCCTTCCATTGCCACCCTAGTCAATTGAAATGAACATCTGGGTGGAGAACCCACAAACATGCCTGCATTGACCAAACCTGATGCTGAATGATATACAGATGATTCAGAAAATGAATGGGAATGTTCAGAATCTCTGTGTTTGGGAAGAACAACCAGTCGTTTGACTTTGAACTTGAGAGGCAGAACCTCCAGACATGAATTGAGGGAGCAGTCCCAAAAATGTGACACCTCTGAAGAATCTCATCAGCAGTACAGTTCTCTGCCAGAGAGCAGAAGAACCTCAGGAACGAGGAACAGCAGAAACAGTGGAAGAACTGCGAGTCATGGACATAACCACAGCGAATCTCAAGACGGAAGTCATGAACACTACATGGCTTGCTCAAGGTACATGACCAGCCAAAAGGAGAGATAACTGCAGCAGATCCAGATGAACCTCAGAGAGTCCTCGCAGACAGAGCAGTTTATACCATACTTCTCAAACCAGACAAAACTATAGTCACAGCAGAGCAGAAAGCTATCAACACTCATGAGAACGAGACTCCCACAAGTGGAACCAACAAAAACACAGCAGATCCTGATCTCCAGACCACCATAGTAAATGTTGTTGTCATGACTGCAAGACCCCAGACAGAACTGTTTCACAAAGGAAGAGCCCTAGGCTGACACTTCCTCAGGGGTATGATGACATCACTTCAGGCTGCCACCAGACCATACCCACATAGGGTGATCTCTTTGCAGGGAATAACCATCCTAAGTAGGTGCTGGGACCCGGTCCAGACCAAGTCCTTTGGTCTGACCATATCTACTGTTGGTCCAAGGCATGGTCTGACCAGCTTGTCTACTTGGTCCAGCTTGGTTGGACCATTGGTCCTTGGATGTGAGCACTCGGTCTGACCACCTTACACCAGGTCTGACCAGTTGTACTTGGTCCAACCAAGCATGAGATTTCTGATGGCTGGTCTGACCAGTTGTACTTGGTCCGACCAAGCATGAGATTTCTTACAGCTGGTCTGACCAGTGGTACTTGGTCCGACCCAGCTACTAAAGTTCTTAGGGCTGGTCTGACCACTTGTACTCAGTCAGACCAAGCTGCTAAATCCTTAGGGCTGGTCTGACCACTTGTACTCGGTCCAACCAAGCTGCTAAATTCTTAGGGCTGGTCTGACCAGGTCTGACCAAAGTCAGAGTTAACAATACTGACTTACCAAGACCAACTTAATATAACTAGTATAAATATGAAGTTCTATCTGATCACCCTAGCCCTTCAATTCCTCACACTGGTAATAACTTTAAAACTAACTTTGACAGGATACTCATCCCAGGTTTTATCTTTGCATTCTATGGGATCGTTTTTACTTAATAGCTAAGAACAAGTGTAAGGGTCACAAAGGCGTATATATGCAGACAAATCTTAACATTCATACAAAGAGTACACATGAGGCATTACATACAACAACTTAGCCACCATGATGTTTGCGTTTTTGAGTTTCTTCTGATGGTTCAGTATCATCAAACCTTATTGAGCGACTATCTTCTCCAGCATGTTTGGTTTTAACCCTCTTCATTGGATGCTCAATGTTGCTGTCAACTTTATGCTTCAAGTGATGGTGAGTAGGTTGGGAGGAATCAGAATGGTGATGGTGACTAGATGAGGCGTGGTATGAGCGTGAGCTGGAGTTGATGTGTCTGCTCTTATTCTGAGCATGATCGGAATCATCTGGGTGATATGTGGCCATCTTAGGCTTCAGTGATAGGCTAGTTTTCATCCCAGGCCTGAAATCTTTCGATTTGATGCTACCAGCCTCTAAATAAACGTGGGAAAGACTCCTGTGGAGGTACAACTGTCCACTGGAAGTGTTCTATAGTGCAGAAGGGATTAACAAGCCCACTGGACACTCATATAGACCAAATATATAGCAGAGTTGAGAGGAATGAGCTGGTACTTGATAGTATTGCCTTATTGTATCTGACTCGAAGCTACTACAAGCGCCTGCGGCGGTATGCTAAGAACAGTACTGATGATCGAGAGACATGGTCTGCGGACTATCAAACTACCACCTAGATTCACCTAAGAGAGAGAATACACCATATAACAAATATTGACTAGTCTACAGACATACTTGGGGAGACCCAGTGGAAACACGGAAGGGATTTGCACCAAAACACCTGAATAGGCTAGCCGAGTTAGCCGAGGTCGGATAGTCGTAAAGATCGACATTGCGGATCCTCGTGTTAGGTAAACACGTAATAGGGAACTTATTTACATCGCTGGAAAGCTAGAGATCCTCGCTAGAGCATGCGACCCTCAGCAGAGACATTGAGAGAGAACCTAGAGAGAACCTGGAGAGGACGGGCTCATTGAAACTTGCCCAGACTCAAAGCACCACATGGATCCTTAGTGATCTTATGCCTCTGACTCAGATTCAATAGAGTCGAGTCATTTCTAAGTCAGCAGCTGACTCACCGCTGAGCAATTGTTTGTACTAGTAGTTGAAAGTAGTTAAAATTAGACTCAGCGGACCTGTATAAAAAGGCAGTAGTTAGCTAGGATACAGTAGAACATAGAGACCCAGTAGAGAATACATTGCGCTTCAGACTATAAAAACTCTAAGTACCTCAAGGGAACACAGTTAAATAAAAAGTCGCCAGCGGAGTTCTTAGTAACTTGTCCCTAGACTTAGTACCTACAGCAGAACAGTCTAAATCAAGCCTTCTCCTGTCTCTGAGATCAGTACCTCAAGGGAAACTTCTCCTTTCTCACTCAGTAGTACCTTATAGGGAACCTGCTTCTTGCTGCTTAATTAAGTAGCCCCGCTCCAAGTCTAAACCACTCGTTTTGGCTTGTTTCAAGCCACCCGTAGATAGCTTGTGATTGGGAGAGTCTTCTGTAGTCAGGAGAACTTCGCTTAGTCAGTAGTTAATGCCCTGCAGGATTTCGAGACTTTCTATAGAAGTTTCAAGTTTTAGTAGTTCATTTCTCTAGTCTCCAAACTCGAAAGGAATACCTTAAAAGAGGTGTTTGGGTGTTGGATTTAGTGCTTGCATTGTGTGTGTGTGTGTGTGTGTTAGTGTGAGTTGGTGTCAGCATCAGTTCATTTCAAGCACTTCCATTTCCAGCACAGTCAGCCTGCCTCACACCGTGAGGTTCCTTTTCATCGGTCTTGACTTTGTCTTCTCCAGTTGAGCCTGTGGGGATTCAGAATGGTGATAATGACTAGATGATGTGTGGTGTGAGTGTAAGTCATCCTCTCTCCTCCCATGCCAGACACCATTGTCTGCAGAGTTAGAGTCCGAATCATCCTGGTAATGTTTACCAGTCTTCTGACTCTTTTGCACTCTGTTAGACTTTTTGTGTCGATATGGTGCTTCATTGTCACTGTGAGATGATTCGGTGTCAGATGTGTCAGACATCTCCTGCTGTTTCCACTGTTTCCCATGTCCACCATTGCTGTCCAAGTCACTATTAGTTCTGTATCAGTGAGGGTTGGCACGAGTTGATTTTAAATCCAACTGATATGCTTTGGCATTCTTCACCGTCAAGAGGACTCTGTTGTGGTAGTCCTCAACCAATGCAATATCACCAATGCCTCGTAGATCCATCATAAGACAGAAAGTTAGGTTATGAATGCCAAAGTGCCAGAACCAACCTTCAGTCCAGCATACAATGTGAACCCCCACATCCTCAGACTCATCAGCAATCACAGGACTTATTCCTGCCTTGGTCTGACCATTTTGCTGAACATCTTGGGTGTTATCTTTGTTTTGAGGTCTTTGAAGTCGACAGAGGGTATTGGCGCATCAGGAGCCCAATTCAATAGTTTTACTGTGTTCTTGTATGCCCAATCATCCCAGTGATGCCAAGGCATCTTCTTCGGGACTGGGAAACTGTTGTCCATGGAGTGTATTTACTCTATGATTTCTTGTGAGAAAGGGTGAAAGACACTTTCTGTAGATATACCAAGATCGTGCCACAAATGTATAACAAGTTTTATCTAGTCCGCATCCCGTTTCTGTGGGTTGGTGTCAGCGATCTTCAACTTATTAACATAGGTGGAGGCCAGAACGTCTTAACCCTGTTCTTTCTGCTCCTTGATTCTATGTAGTCGGTGAGTGGGTGGCTTAGAAGAAGTCAGGAAGAACACTCACATCAGATGTGCCTCCAGCTCCTGCAGCTGTTACATTATATTGGTCTGACCCATCTTCAACTTCACAAGTTCAAAGGGTCCTGGGGGCCCCCATATGCTGCTAGCTGTCCCCCCACCAGAGTCCCGCTCTGTCCCGTGACCACTTGGCCGAAATTTCAGTTTCAGCGGATGTCAGTGGATGTGTGACATGAAGGAAATTTTCAGCCAATATCCTGAGTCATATACTATACAGTAGTTCCTAATGAACAAGAATGGACTCGGACAAGGCAAACTGTTGCACAAAAACATTGTGACAAGCACCACTTGTTCCGAGTCTGGGTTGGTGCAGTCACATGCTACTCCTAATTTTTGAAAATGCCCTGTACTATTCCAGATGAATATGCAAGATTGCTGCCTCCCAGCAATTTGTCTGTCTTGGATTTTCTTAAATTTGATATACCAGGGATTGTACCAAGCACACACCTCAATATGCTCAATTATCTCTCTGACACCCAAGCGAATGTCACCAATGCAGATGAGATCAAATGCATGCCATTACCCCCTATTTCTCTCATTAAGATGCTATCATCCAAGATCAATACACCCACCCATCAGCACTGGCAATCAATTTTATGCCCCCACTTTCCCCTTGCCAAAGGAAAGAAATTTCCACTTTGGATCATAACCTTCTGGACAACTGTGATCACCATAAAAGAGGCAAAAGAGCAATGGACTAATGCAGTAACAGCCCTTGAAAAAAGGTTATATTCTCCAAAATTAAGAGACTCATCCCTCAAAAAGCAGCTTGTGGATTCCTATAGCATGCTTGCTTGTCTCAAATGGTCAGGCCACATCTCAGGCTTTGATGTTGCACCTAAATTATCACATCTCACCTCGCTGTTGACCACAGAATGGCTTGATGATGAACACATCCACTTGATTCTTGAGCTTGTACGCCAAGATGTCCAAATCAAAAACCTCGATGGATCACATCATATTCACCCACACATACTTTCTTGACCTTCTTGAATAAACTGCCCAGAACCCAGAGCAGTACGTCAATGGTAGCAACAAGGCTGTAGGCTGGCTACACCAGCTTGGCAATGACTTGGCTGCAGGCAACAAAAATCAACTTGGATTCATTGCTAATAAGAGTCAAAATCACTGGTTTGCAGTTGTGATGGACTTCCGTGCAAGACAAATCTTTCATGGCGATTCTATGGGATATCCTTTGCAGCAGCCAAAGAAGCAGGCATTGCTGTGGTGGGCACTCACTCATACTGGCAAATTGTTCAATATCGACAAGATGCCAATCACCCTACAACGTGATGGCCATTCCTGTGGAGTCTTTGCATCAAATGCAATTACATCATTCTTCTTGGGCATCCCATTGATACATTCAACACAAGCTGCTAGTGCAAGATTGGATCTCTTTATTCAAATTGTAAAGAAATATCAATTGTCATCAGTGAGTAAAACAACAACACAATAAACAACTTACCAAGTCTCTATAGGGTTTTATGAGCGAGTCACAGGGAAGGGCACTTAACAGCAACACAGTATCAAGCACAACCACTGTTAGTAGCTCTAATGAGCGCTACAAGCCATCTGGTGACACTATCCCAACATACTCCCTCCCCTTCTGATGATAAGGATCACCCTCAACTGCCAAAATTTTTAAAGTGCTCATTTAAAGAAGTTGATTATGCGACAATTCCACTAGTGCCTAGTCCTAAAAAGCAAAAGACTCACATTGCTAAATCTGCCATTTCTGAAGCATTAGAGATGGCTGAGGCAGGAAATGAGAAACATGGCTTGTTGAATTTTTTTCAGAAGTTGTCACCCGAGGAATATAGACAACAACTTGCCCAGGAGGCTGAAAGAATACAGGATGAGTGTGATCAGAGACAGAAACGGGAGGAAAGAGCATGTATGAGAGAGAAGGAGATTGACAAGGAAAGAGCACGACTTCGCAAGCAGAAACAGCAAGCACAGGAGAAAGCTACAGAGATTGCAGTGGGTGTTCGTAGTCCTGGGGGGTCAAAGAGAAGAAAACAAGATGTCAGTGACCTATCTGCCTCTATTGTACACACTCACTGTTTCCCCACAGCTTGATCTAGAAGACAATCCAACAAAGCAACCAATGGTATCAGCTGAAGACACCTGCCCTGCTTGTGCAATCAAAGCTTCAGTTGAAGAAAAGATGAAAAAGCCACAGGGCAGAAAGAAGAGCTCCCATGGAAGCCACCCAGCAAAGTATTGCAACTGGCACCACTTACTTGGCCAACAATCCAGGCGGCTGCTCGGGATGCTGGATGGAAAATGAAAGCAATAGAGATAGCAAATGCAGAAGTCCTGAAGTCTTCAGTGCCATTTCTCGACAGACAATCGAAGAATGGATTGACAGAGAGGGGAGCTGACCAAAGTGGAAGGAAAGCACACTTAAACGTGTTGGATTTGACCCTCAATATAATAGTGCCAGACAGAAACACATTTTGGTAAGTCACTATGATTATTATAATGTGACTACTAAACCTTTCAATCAGTCCTCTTATCCAGAAGTTGTAGCTGTCATCAAGCAGTGTCTACTTGGTTTGTGATCAGGATCAGCTCCCATCTCAGTTATAACAGCACGAGCTGTAATTCTTGCATCAATTTCTCATCTACAGCCAGAGATATTGGAGCATACCTTTCACGATGGAACTTGCTTCAGAGCATCAGAAACATTTGTTCACAAGTTCCTTCATAACACTATGCAATGGTCAATTCATAAAGGAACTCGGGCTGCACACAAGCTTCCCTTGAACTGGGAAGATCAATATGAGAAATCAGCACTGCGGAAAGCACATCAGATCAAAGAAAATGACATACCACCAAAACTCTGGGTTAACTCTGATCAGACACAGAGCTTATATGCTCCTGGTAACAGGGCGACATGGGCTGAGACTGGAGCTAAACAAGTCTCGTTAATTGGGGGTGATGAGAAACAAGTGTTTACCATTATGGTCTCTATTGCTGCAAGTGGTGATCTCTTACCATTCCAAGCTATCTATGCTGGCAAGACTGCCGCTTCCTGACCATCCACCAAGGCCCCATACTACAATGAAGCAATTGCAGCTGGATTTAAATTTGTTTCGTCAGGGAATGGGAAATACTGGTCAAATCAGAAAACAATGCAAGATTTTGTTGACGAGATACTTGCACCTTATTTCAAGGCTCAGAAGCAGCTTCTAGGCCTCCCACATGAGCAGAAGACACTCTGGACCATTAACATATGGTCAGTTCATTGATCTGCTGAATTTCGAGCTTGGATGCGTACTCATCACCCAACAATCCACCTTGATTTTGTCCCAGGAGGGTGTACTGGTGTTGCTCAGCCCTGTGATGTTGGTATTCAACACTTCCTCAGGCTGTCAACAAAACGATCATACCATGAAGATGTTGTAGCCGATATTGGAAATCAGATAACATTGTCTGTAGATGATCATTTGGGGATTCTAGCGTTCGGTGGCTATGGAACACCTACAATGCCATTAAAGATCCAAAGCTTGTAAAAAAGGTAGGGATCATACCAGAGGGTTAAACAATAAACTAACAAGGTTTCCGTATAGGCATTTGAATTGTGTGAGGTCTGGGATATAAACCTTTTCTATCAATCATTAACCAGCTTCACTGTGCATGAATGCCTCTGAGAGCTCAAGCACACAGACACTGGATTCTGGGCTGAGCTACAAGGTGAGCAAGTTCTATTAGATAAGGAGGCAACACACGAAGACTCCTCACTTGATTCTGAGGAAGAGATGGATGGAATTGATGATTCAGAGGTTCCTGTTGGTGCTCTCATCGCTGCAGTTGTTAACGGTGCTTGTCCTGATGGAATCTTGACACATGAGAATGGTGGACTGAAGTTTGATGGTGATGCTGAAAACTGTGAGCCTGATGAAAGAGTAGATGACCTTGCAATAATTGGTTGTTCACACCAAGGAAAGAGGAAGATTGTGGCTAACAAGTGGTACAGCACCAAGGAGTATTCATGGCATGGCAACGAGGCAGAACCTGACGAATGATGAATGGAAGCGAAGCATGGAATGTATCTATTTTTGTATGCAATCTTCTCACAGCCTGAGAAACAGAATGAAGCTAGTGGACCGAAGCCAACAAACATTGTGAAAATGCAGAAAATTCAGAATCTTGCAAGTTTTCTTGTTTGTGACCATCTCTGGGTGAATTCGGCCATTTGGCTTGCAATGCAGGACACCTGTGACAATTTGGTGCTGCCACTTGCCCTGTGACCTGTGACCACTGAACTGCTCAAAATGGTACAGTATCTTCACTGACTAGACAGTACAGTGAGTGCAACAAGACACCTTTTTCCTGTGCGAGTACTGCCATCCTCTGTTCATACTGTTCCTTCAAGTCCAAGGCGGCATTCCATGTGTCTTTATCAATTGGTCCTGGCTTAGACCTTGACTTGGGTTCATTGTCATCATTAGTGGTGTTCAAGGTAAGCCTTTTTCATCACTTTTCAATGTTACTTTTTCTTACTTTTTCTCTACTTTTCATGATTTTGGCAGTAAAATGGCTCAAAAGTGAAATAAAAAGTGATCCAAAAGTAGCTGAAAAGTGCTACCTTGAACCCCCCCTCCTCAAATTTTTAGTAAAAGGAGATCAAAAGTAGGATAGTTCTCTTTTCCCATGACTGTAATGATAAAAAGGAATGCCAAAAGTAGACTAAAAGTGATGTGAAAAAGTAAAAGGAAGTCTGGACTCCTTTTCAAGCTACTTTTACTTTTACTTTTTGTTTGCTTTTTGATGAAAAGTAGACAAAAATGAAAATTAAAAGTAAGTAAAAAGTAAGTGAAAAGTAAGTGAAAAGTCTTACTTTGAGTACCACTATTATCTCCTTCACCATCTGCATTCACTCCTTCACTGTCCGCATCATCCCCCCCACTATCTGCATCCTCTTCTTCACCATCTGGACCAACTTCATTCTGACCTTGTGCATTGTCTGTCTCCACCACTGCATCAAGTTCTCCCTCATCACTCTGTTCTTCTTCGCTAGTGGTAGGAGAAGTGGGTCAGCCTTGCACACGCAGAAACATTTTTTGCTGGTGTTTCTGATCATGTGTTTTCCCAAAATTGTTGTCACTTTCAGAAGGTGAATCCCAATGATAATCAAAATCTGGCAGCTCCAGATTCTCATTTGGAAGATCAAGGTCAGCTCCTCCTCTGAATGTGTCACTGCGTCATGACAAGACCTGGGAATGTGGTGTACAGCAGACTGTTTTGCTGGTTGGGAACGCGGTTGGTGTACCAGAGAACATGGAGCGTTGTGAAGGAGAATCGATGAGAACACGAGAGTGAGGCTCGACAGGAGTAAAAGCGGAGGAATCAACCTCCAGATCAGTCCCAGTCTTGGGGATCACTTCAGTTTTGTGACCTTGCAGATGTTCGGTAATTGTCAATGTCAATTCTCCACCAGCAGATGTCTCCAGTGACAAGGCATTGGGTGCTGTTCCAGAGGTCTCTTCTGGTTCATGATCTTGTGGACGTTTGATCGCTGTTATCAGAACCCCACCAGGAGATGTCTCCAGTGATGAGGCGTTGGGTGCTGTTCCAGCGGTATCTTCGGGTTCATGATCTTGTGGACCTTCGAAGGTTGCCATTATCAAAACCCCACCAGGAGACGTCTGCAGTGGCAAGGTGTCGGAAACTGCTGTAGAGGCCTCTTTGGTTTTTCAAGATCTTGCAGACGTTCAAAGTCTGTCATTGTCAAATCTCCACCAGATGTCTGCAGTGGTGAGGCATTGGGAACTGCTCCAGAGGGATGAGAGACCTTTGCAGCAGGTGTAGAGTCGTGGTCTGTGTCTTGAGTACGATTTTCGGGCTGGTTCTTCAAGCTTTATGAGATATGATACCTTGCAAGACGAAAGAAGACTTACTTGCTCTTCTTGTAAGCATTTAGAAATCAGACTGTGGGGATTGCGTTTTGCCATACAATTCCGGTGTTTTGGAGATTCCAGGGATAGAAGTTGCTGTGGATTTGCATGACTACATGTCATGCAGGTGTTTTGCTTTGCAGCTGCTCACGTTGTTGCCATTGGCATTGCAGTGGGACGAGTTGGTTTGAAGTGCCAAAACAAAGATCATGTGACAGTGTCACAACTGCAACAATGAGAGAACAATGGTTTTGGAACAAACGGTTAGCAGGTTGTCCACAAGCTTTGACCTTCGGTAATACTGATGACATGGTGGTGTCCAGAATGCATGGGCATAACTTACTGTCAAAATAGCCAATACTTAGTAGCATGGGGCAGTCGAACGGGCAGTCGAATAGGCATTGGAGCAGCACAAACGGAGAGGGAAGGAAAAGTGTTGGAAAGGTCACCAGATAGTGAAAGTCGAATAGGCATCGGGGCAGCACAAATGAAGAGGGAAGGAAAAGCGTTGGAAAGGTCACCAGATAGTGAAACCCAAACATTCAGCCACGTTAGTGAAACTGAAGAAGAAATGAGCGACCATAGTCTGCTCTTGCTTGCTTGACAATAGTCGAAAGCAAGTCTTGGTGGTCACGCGATCTAATGTAGCTTTGTTTACACCGATACACCAGCAGCGTGCTTCCACAGGTTCCACAGGTAAGTAATGGTATGGGTCGCACTTCTTGCTTCTAATTTCTACCTCTAGTATACAATTAAGGTGAGGAAATTGTGATCGACTTCAACTATGGTTGGTTGTATGCAACTTAAACTAATGTTGGTCGCTGGGCCTTTGACTATTGTCAAGTCCTCGCCGGTCTAGACTATCTGGTCGACCAGCTACACCTCTCTAACACTATTTCCCTAATCTGGTCCAGTCAGACAAGGCTCACTGCTAGGATAGTCTTTGTCTACTCTACTCTCTGCCATGCTGTATTCATCACTTCACTCGGTAGGCTCAAGACACATACATATATTTGGTCTGGCTCATTGATATCACCAGGAACTGTCAAATCGTCTTGTCCACAATGAAGATGCAATCTCTCAATGTCTTAAAAAGCAGCCAGATTTTTGCTACACAAGTCCTGTAGGTTGCCATCATCATTATTTAAAGCGAATTAAATCAATTTCTAGCACCCACCAAATCTCTAAGTGCCTATGATGGTATGTATGGGGCCATGGTTCACCATGGGGAATATTTTGTCGTTACACCTCAGGTGATGCTGTAGCCCTTTTGCAAAAGGTACGGGTTTTGCCCAAAAAGCCTTTTGAAAAAGCAGCAGGCAACTCAATAGAGCCATATTATAGCATACCAGGCAGGCCTGCGGCACCCCTCGGCACCCTGGCACAACTATTTTTGGTCTGGGACACTATAAATAGTAGAATAAATAGAAAAAAATACAGAAAAATACAGAAAAATCAGAATAAATCAGAAATAAATCAGAAAAAATATCCTGCAGCTGGAAATACCATGGATGGTGGGAACAACCTTATTAGGTAAGGGCTAGGCATGGGAACTTTTTGCAAATTGATATGGCTAGATAGCAATTTTCAATTGTAGTATTCATTTTCTCATGCCACATGCCCATATTAGGCAAACCTTGACTGTGGGAAGTTTGAACTTCTTTATATAGACAGATGCAAATGGTAGATATTCATTTTGCTGTACATGCATATATGTGTATGTATATGTATGAGAATTAGGTAAATCACATGATCTGATTATGGAAAGCTATTTTTAGTAAGAATGAAGGAAACATATCCTGATAACAAATGTAGGCAAGATAGACCATGGCATGCCCAGATTAGGCAAATTATGACTGTGGGAACTTCTGACTTCCTTATATGAACAGATGCAGAATTTCAATGTGGTTCTAATGGTAATATTCATTTTGCCATACATGCTCTTGTTCTCACACAATTTGCATTTTATTTTCAAAAAGCTGGCGATGAAAATAAAAATAGACACATATAACTTCTTAATAGACATGTATACACCCTTATAGGTATGCATTCGCCTTATATTCAATAGCTATGGGCCAGTATTCAATCTCTATACTCTAGTTATACCCTGTATACTTGTATAGACCAGCCCCAAATATATAGACCAACCCTATATACTTGTATTGAATAAATATAGACCAGCCCTAAAAACCTATTCAATTAGTATTCTACTCTATATACTTGTATTGAATGCTATAGTCTTGGTCCCAATCCCAGCCTTTGCATACATAGTCAATAGATAGTGAATCTCAGTCAATCCCAGTCAATAGACAGTGAATCTCAGTCAATATGTATAGATTTTGGATATATCTCAGTTTGAGGCCTAGGTCAACCTAACTTTCACTCTGCATACTTAGATGGGTGTTCTGACTCTATAGGCCACTGACAGACCATCCAAATGTTTGATGGCTTTGATATTCAAGATTTGAGGTCCACTATATGGATAGATATACTGAAAATATTTATCAGCAGATCTGTCATGAGAACAAGAGCATGTATGGCAAAATGAATATTACCATTAGAACCACATTGAAATTCTGCATCTGTTCATATAAGGAAGTCAAAAGTTCCCACAGTCATAACTTGCCTAATCTGGGCATGCCATGGTCTATCTTGCCTACATTTGTTATCAGGATATGTTTCCTTCATTCTTACTAAAAATAGCTTTCCATAATCAGATCATGTGATTTATCTAATTCTCATACACATATATGCATGTACAGCAAAATGAATATCTACCATTTGCATCTGTCTATATAAAGAAGTTCAAACTTCCCACAGTCAAGGTTTGCCTAATATGGGCATGTGGCATGAGAAAATGAATACTACAATGGTAATGGCATTGAAAATTGCTATCTAGCCATAACAATTTGCAAGTTCCCATGCCTAGCCCTTACCTAATAAGGTTGTTCCCACCACCCATGGTATTCCCAGCTGCAGGATATTTTTTCTGATTTTTTTCTGATTTTTTTTGATTTTTCTGTATTTTTCTGTATTTTTTTCTATTTATTCTACTATTTATAGTGTCCCAGACCAAAAATAGTTGTGCCAGGGTGTCGAGGGGTGTCGAGGGGTGCCGCAGACCTGCCTGGTATGCTATAATATGGCTCTATTAAGTTGCCTTCTGCTTTTTCAAAAGGCTTTTTGGGCAAAACCCGTACCTTTTGCAAAAGGAGCACAGCTACGGGTGTGGTTACACCGGTTAGAAATGACAAGGTGAAATTCACCTTCTTTTCATCCGTTGGGAAATCATTGGGATGATCAGAAAGATGCATTGCGATGTCAATGAGCCATAGTTGGAGTTTTTCAGGATCGATACCAGAGAAACTAGCTGGTTCCTTGAGGCGGGACTTGGACCACCAGGACTGCCAGGACTGCCAGGACCACACTAAGAACAAAAGGATGAATAAAGAAGTAAAAAGATCACCAGCATCCTGGCTCCAATTGTGGAGTGCCGTTCTGAATGTTTCCGGAGGTGTCTGACGGGTTCTGAGGGCAGGCCGTCGGGAATGCAGCAGAAGTACCAACAGGAGCGTCAGGTGTCAGGACTGGATTGGCGTGGCGCGTAACACATGCTGCCCAACCTAACTGTAATTGCTTCTTGATAACTTGGCTCTAGAGTTGATAAAAACTCCTGAACTAGCTCTTGACTTGGCATTTTATTTTCTTTCCTTCGCTGCATCCCTGCAGCTCAATATCCTCTAATGAAATCCATAACTCTTGCATCTTCACTGACTCCAATTCCTCTATATCCTGAACATAATCCTTGCAACTTCTGAAAAGCTCCCATACTATGATATCTAGTCTCCAAATAACTATCCAAAATCTCATCCTTGAAGTCCTCAAAAGAGAACTCATCAGCAAATGTTTCTAGTCCTTGCCATTTGTCTTCAACAGTAGGTGTCACATATCTAACTAGATATTCCTTTTGCTGTTTCTTGTCTGTGATAGAACAAGTTTTGAACAGTTGTTCAACTGCATCAATGAATCTTGGAAGCAAATCCAGACTTCTCCCATCAAACACCTTTGGAGCATCCTTGGAATCAGGCAATGGCATCTGCTTTGATAACATCTTTGCTTTTTATAACGTATAAAAATTGAAAAGTGATTGTAAATCAATGTGTTTTTGTTTTGCTGATTGCCTAATATGCGTTGTCCCTCGAGTAACTCTTGTCTAAGTTCCTCTGGAAGCTCTTCTCTGAAACAAAATTTGTACAGTAACAGAGGTGGTTCAAAAACAGAAGGTGATGACCCTCTAGAGTTAGGTTTGCTAGGAGTTTCATCTCTCGACAATAGTGTAGGCGATGGTGGTGGTGGAGGCATGGTTACCCCTTGAGCATGATGTGGATTAGATGTTCCTACCACCTGTTTGAGTCTTCTAGATTGTTTTCCCCTGAGCTGCAGCTACTCTTTGATCCTTTTGCTGTTTTGGATGAAGAGGGTCTTTGCTAGAGTTGTCTTTCTTTTTTGAAGAGTTGTTTTCAAACAAAAAGATAGGAGCTACTCCTCCTGATGTGCTTCTAGTAGTATGAACTGTACTTTTGAATTTCTCTGATGCTTTTGGCTTCGGAGCAATGATGAGGTTTTTACAAGACTTTTTGAACCCGAATCTCTTTTGAGTCTAATTTTCAACACAATACCAAACACACGGAATCTGTTTTTGACACTTTCTTTTTATAAGAGCCTCACTGGGGCAGCCAGATGATAGGGACACTTGGGGTGGTGGTGCACATGAGCGGAACTGTTGATGTGAAGTCTAGGGAGCGATCTGCGATCTAAGGTGTTGAAACAAAGCCTCTAAACCACAAAACACACCACAAACCATACACATTAGTTGTCTTTTAATGTCCCAGGGGGTGTGAGTCTTAGCTCTTTGCTTATTCCAGAGAAGTGTCTCAAGCAGGGAAATGCTTTGGAATTTTGTCTGTTTCAGACTAGTATAAGTTTTCAGACTTCTAGAGAAGTTGTCTACCTTCTAGAAACAGTGGATGATGATATCTGATGCACCAATGAGTGCAAAACCAACTTTTAACTCAAAATCCAAATCAAAACTCAAAATCACAACTTGTAAACCCAAAAACTCAAATCGCAAGATGTCAAGAGATGAACTAAACAAAACCCAATCATTTAACACCAAGCCAAATACAAATTGTAGGCAAGGAGCGGTTATCTAGTGGTACTACGAGTCCTAGACATCCTTATATACAGTTCTAGAGATATAAATATAGATGAATTGAGATTGTATGTACCTGGCCATGTGTGTATATGGTCTGATAAATAATAGATGAATCAGAAAGAAACTAAGAAAGGGATCTCTGAGGGTGGTTGCCATATGCTGCACCACCCACCCCTATTTTTGAAGTATGGCTGTACCTGGGCATAGCAGTTCTAGTAATGTGTCCACATGGATCTGCATTTCAGGTACTGCTTTGAAACACTTTTACTAAGCCTCAGGTGCCTTGCGATTGGCCTATCCGATACCGTGACTCTCCTAGTCCTGTTTTCTAAGCATGCTCCCAACTCTAGATGACTCAGTGGACCATGTGGTAGACCAACGCTGATGAATGCGATGCTGGATCAGGTGTTTCCAGTAGTCTAGAGGATGCCTTTCGACTTTCTTTCCTCCTTTCCCCTAGACTCGATCACGTGATCATTGCGAATCATAGCTGTAGTACAGTTCTTAGCACTAGACATGAATTCCTGAGAGTTCAACTCGTTTAGGATCATCAATGACACCAATTAACTATACTAGCCATGTTTAAGAAAGACCCAACTCAGTATACAGCCTAGTCTCGAGCAAAGACAGCCGCAAACGAGTTTCAAAGTCTAAATGCATACTCAGTCACCAAGTCTAGATGTAACGCCAGACTATAGATGAGTTAATAGACACATCTCGACCTTATAGCCCAACTTATGGTGGTAACATTGCCAGTTTATAAGCTTAGCCGCAAAACCAGCGTATCATCAAAAGCACAGAAAATGGCAGCCTAGGCTTCATATAAATAATGCGGATGAGTCAGACATATCTGAATCCGAACTCGAGCCTGACAATCACAATGATAAGAAGCATTATGAGGACATACCTGAGGAATACTGTGATATTTTGTGGGACCTACACTTTCATCCTAGTCCTGTTCTTGCCAGCAAGAAAAGACAATGACCAAGGGTTGAATTTGACACTACACACACTGATAGTGAAACTTACAGGCAAAGAGTACGACTTCGGACATTGAGGCTAGTTCCTGTGCCCATTGGGCCTGCAATTTCACATCGGGACAGAGATGACACAAAGGAGAAGCATGCATGACTCATGTTGATTCTGTTTAAACTGTGGAAGCATCCTCTTGAATTGAGACAGGCAGGACACAGCTGGTCTGATGAGTATGCAATCTGGATACAAGGCTGCAATACCAGGATCAGGAAGATTATCAACAATATGCAAGTCCTTCATGAATGCAAAGACGCACGAGACTTGCATTTTGAGAGCTGTCAGTCAAGAGTTCGTGAACGAAATCATCAACAAACAAATGAAGTCATTAATCACATGGGTGAACAACTTACAGAAGAGGCTATCCTGGAACATATGGAGCACATTCAGGATTACAGCTCAGAAAAGATCTCAAACATTGAACTGACAGCTAGAGAATGTGTGCAACATGCGCAAGATAGCGGACTGTTCTCTACCCAAAGTGTGACTTCAAGTCATCCACCTGAAGTTCAATCTCAGGAATGTGGCAACACAGCTAATGGTCACTCTGAAATAGACATGAGTAACATGGATAAGGAGCATATCTGGCAAACAACATATGACGATCGAAAAGAAAAAGCTAAGAAGGCATTTATGCACTCGCCAAATAATGAGCCATCTACTATTCCAAGGATGAGGGCAGAGCCAACACCTGATGAGGTTGAGATGGCGCTCTTGCCATTACTGGTTGAGAGAATGTCTTGGACAGGATATCATTCACTTGCTTGTCACCAAGCATGTTAAGAAGACAATCTATATCTTGTTCTCTGGATGGCTCAACAGACGTCTCAGCAAGGACTCCATCCAAATCATCATCATGGAACATTTGAAGACCATAAGGTGGTGTTCAGTGATAGGGACGCTCTGGGTGGCAGTGCACTCGAGCGGAACTGTCGACACGAAGTCGAGTGCAAAACCAACTCTAAACTCAAAATCCAAATCAAACTCAAAATCACAAACTTGTAAACCCAAAACTCAAATCACAACATGTCAATCTCACACTAGAGATGAACCAAACAAAACCCAATCGTTTAACACCAAGCCAAATACAAATCGTAGGCAAGGGGCAGTTATCTAGTGGTACTTCCTGGACGTCCTTATATACAGTTCTAGAGATATAAATATAGATGAATCGAGATTGTATGTACCTGGCCATGCGTGTATACAGTCCAATAAATAATAGATGAATCAGAAATGAAAACGAGAAAGGGATCTCCGAGGGTGGTTGCCATATGCTGCGCCACCTACCCCTATTTTTGAAGTATGGCTGTACCTGGGCATAGCAGTTCTAGTAGTGTGTCCACATGGATTTGCATTCCAGGTACTGCTTTGAAACACTTTTACTAAGCCTCAGGTGCCTTGCAATCAGCCTATCCGATACCGTGATTCTCCTAGTCCTGTTTTCTAGGCATTCTCACAACTCTAGATGACTCAGTGGACCATGCAGTACACCAATACTGACAAATGCAATGCTGGATCAGGTTCCAGTAGTCTAGAGGACACCTTTCGACTTTCTTTCCTCCTTTCCCCTAGACTCAATCATGTGATCATTGCACATCATAGCCATAGTACAGTTCTTAGTACTAAACATGAATTCCTGAGAGTTCAACTCATCTAGGATCATCAATGACTATACTAGCTTTGTTTAAGTATAACCAAACTCAGTATACAGTCTAGTCTCAAGCAAAGACAACCAAATGAGTTTCCAAGTTTAGACGCATACTCAGTCAAAGTCTAGAAGTAATGCCAGACTATAGACAAGCTAATAGACACATCTCAACTCTCTAGTCAAACTTATGGTGGTAACATTGACAGTTTATAAGCTTAGCTGCAAAACCGGTGTATCATTGCCATCTTCAAACCAATCCTCCAAGACTCCTGCAGCCACTCCTCAACTTTGGATTTGTGAGGTCAAGCCCATCATCAAAACTTGTTCTATGGTTTCACCAACTCCTCGTTCTCTTATGCTGGACAATGATTTTCCCTCCATCACTGTCTTGGCTAAGCCTCCAGTTAAGTGAAAAGTGGAGGATTTCCCATTGGTCTGGTGAGTCACCATTTCTCTCCATCATGCTTTCTCTTTATTAAGTAGGCCTCACAGCCCAAACCAAAAAAGTCTTGAACTTCTGGCAAGACCACTGCAGCTTCTTCGTCTTGTGTCAAAACTTCAACACTGCCTCCCAAAGTCAAGTCGAAACTGAAGCCTAAGGGTAAAGGCAAAGCAAAGGTGGTGATGACCTCAGAGTATGAGGATGAAGGTATGTCTTGCTATCCTCATATGTACCAATATTCATTTTATCTCTTGTAGGTGCTTCTGATCATACCTCCACTCCTGCAACTGATGACGAAGACAGCAAGACCACTGATCCCAGCAAGGCTGAACCCAAGGTTGAAGTAGCAGAACCTGAGCCTGCTGATCTGAAGCCCAAACATCGCTCCACTCACAAGCTGGCTGTGACCAACACCAAACCCTCCAAGACTCAATCCAAGTGGGCCACTACTTTCACCTTGGATGGGGTTCAATACATCCTGAAAGATGCAGCAGGGCACCTAGTAAGTTAACTCTCCCTTCATCTAATGATACCTTTTCTAGATTACCAGGAATAAGTCAACCATGGGCCCTGACCCTAAGATACACTTCAACATCGGACTTCCTGACTTCACAGTCAGGCATCAGATCCCAGACAAGCTGCCTGAACCGATCCTTATCACAGTGGAGGAAGCTCAAGCAAAGCTCTGCAAGCTTGGCATAAGTCTTTTCCTGTATTGTTTGTTTTCCTTCACTAACTATTTCCTTTTCTAGTCATTAGAAGCAAGCACTTATTGCTGGAATTTCGATCACGCTCTGTGTGGAATCATCAGCAGTGCTGCATGTTACACTTGTTTGTGAGGGTCAGTTGTCGGTTGCACCCATGAGGCCGACTTCAAAGAGCTCCTTCTTTGAAGTCTTGCTGACCGTTGATAAGACTGGTGGATGGCCAAGGCTGGAAATCTTTCAAAATGCCTCCTAAGGCAAATTTCAGGCATCTCCTAAAACAAGAGAAAGACTCTCTAAGAGATACACCTATAGGTTAGAAGGTACCCCATGTCATAAGAGGCATGTGGAGTCACTTGCAGAGTAGCAGACAGTCAAACTAGAGTTAAGACGAACTGGTTTGGGCTTACAGCTCAACCAGTTGTATCTAATTCACTCACTGTTACCTTGACCATCACCTAAATCACATTGAACGTCCTAAGGCAGGTCATCTACAGTATCTTATCATCACCAAGGAGGAGATTGGCAGTGTCTTAGAGTGGCGACATTGCTTAGAGCCATATGATCAACAATGTCATCAGCAGAACGTAATAAGTCTTAGGAGATATCATACCTTCGAGGAGCCAGCCTAGGCTCACAGAGAAGAGACAATCAGACAAGCTCTAAGGACTGTGATAGTCTGCAGAGCACATGAAGTTGGACAAACCTAACAGTTCTGTCTAGGGAATGTACCTCTAGGGCAGAGTAACTTGTCTTCGCTTAGGAACATCAAGCCGAACTTACTAAGAGCATATGACAAATGCCTGCGGCATGGCATCACTCCGGCAGTAAAAGGGTGACGAATCAGGGGCAGTAGTACGTGGCTAGGTCAGGTGCTTAGAAGGTTCTGGAAGGATTTAGAAGATATAAAACTGGGAGGAAATGAAGGAAACTACCCAGAAATACAGATGAAGACAGAACTGCGTGTATTTAACGCTTAGGGCTTGTGGAGTGTTCTCAACCCCTTCCTGATCACTGCCCTAAGAGTGCCTCATTGAGTCAGCCTCTTTTGTAGAACTTGTCAGAGACTGTGCTTAGTCGCTGGCGCTTGTGCAATTCAAGTCTGCGAAGTTTTGATTGTATTCTTAGGCTATAGTGGCTTGAGCTTAATCAAGGGATATATACATAAAGAAGTGTTTGGGCATTGTCTAGTGGAGTCTGAAGAAGCCCACCTTTGTTAGTTGGTGTGTGTGTGTGTGTTGGTTGGGTTTGTGTGGAGTGTTCTCTCTCCTGCCCATCACCTCTGCTTCCACTCTTAGGTGATCACTTAGATCAGTCTTCTCTTAGCAGTGTAGTCAGCTCACCTCACCTGTGAGGTTCCCTTTCACTGTCGTGGGGGTGAATGGAGCCCTGAAGGTAAGTCTCTTCCTTTATTGCTATTGGCCAGCGATATCTCAAGAGCGGGGCAGTCAAGTGAGAGATAGAGACCAAATCTAGTTGATACATGAGAGGATCAGACTCTTCAGTGTGGTCAAAACAGCTGAATATTACCTAGTCGATATATGAGAGGATCAGACTAGAGTACAGGTCAAAAATCTATCATGGAAAAGAAAATCACATTGATGAACCTCTTCAGTGTGGCCAAAACAACTGAAGAGTCACATGCAATGGATCGCAAAGCCTAAGGCTCGAAACATGTGATAATCCCTTGCTATCCCAAACTACCCTGTCCAACACACCCCCTCAAGGGTGAATCACTGATGAAGAGACATCACCAGGTGAAGACAAAGTTGTAGACAGGTTAGGAGAGAGGCCAAGAGCAAGAGAGTGATGATGATAGAGCAGGAGCGGTAAAGCCTTCATAAAGATATCGGCTGCCATATCCTCAGTAGGAACCCAGTGCATATGAGATACCCCTTGAGTAACATGGTCCTGAATAAAGTGATAACAAATATCAAGGTGTTTAGCTCAACTGGAGATAGTGTTCGACTTGGTGATGCTGATAGCACTTTCATTGTTGGAGAGAAGATTCAATGGATGTGGAAAAGGTAGTTTGAGGGATCAACAGAAAAGTCACATCCAAAGGGCCTCCTTGGTAGTGTGGGTTATAGCCATGTACTCTGCCTCTGTAGAAGAAAGCGCAGTGGCCTTCTGCTTTGAGCTCAACCAAGTATGGTAAGCAGATTGGTCGCGGTTGAATTTGACATGTGACATAATCATTGTTTGTTTCCCATCGTGACTTGGGTGCATTTGTCGATAGGCGTTGTTCTTTTCCCCACTATAAGTGCAATCTAGACAGGTCAACAGCAG
>QLOY01000309.1:0-19198 GCA_003313965.1 Megacollybia marginata | reverse complement strand
GAGCAACGTCTACGCGAAAAAGAGACAAAAGTCGTAACCACCTCATCATCAAAACCGGTGAAACCAGTGATTGAGACGAAGCTTTCTCGGTCGACTACTACCCAAGGCCCTCCAGTCCTTGGTATGCGTCGCAGCCACACCACTTATAATGGAATCGGATCTAGGCCTCTTCCCACGAAACAGCAAGGCTTCAAGCCTCCATTGCTTCGTAAATCTCAGAATCCGATTCAGGAAAAGTCTTTGTCAGCACCCACCGCCCATGTTCATCCCAACACCCCAACGTCGCCTCTAAAGCCTAGGCCTAAGTCTATGCCGACAGAACCGGCCAGACGAAAGGGATCGAATAGTTCAGGTAGTGATTGCGATGAGGCAGCAGATTCATCGTTTGGGGACCTTTCGCTTGATATCGACCCCGACGCGCTGGAAGGGGTTATGAGGGAATACGATTGATCCCGTTTAGATTTTTGGGTGATGTCTTTCTGTTCAAGTAATTTCTGTAAAATACAGCAGTACTCATTGCATAACGTTCTTCTCTACCCTACCTACCAAGTAATTAGAAAGGCAAGGATATCTGTTGTAAAGTTAGATTTACGTTCAGCAGGATGTACTGACCTTTTGTATTCAAGATCTGGACGTGGTTAGCGTTACCAGCCCGAGACGCCAGGAACGAAACAGGGGGTTTTCGAGCGTAGATATGGCCTTATACCAGAAGCGTAGGACGAGTTTCAAGGCCAATCTGTGATAGCCAAGTGATAGCCCTGCCGACAATCAGACACCTTTTCTGCGACCAGCTTTTCCAGCTCAGCCAATCCCAGTGCAAAATCAGTGAGTTACGACAAAGGTAATTGGAGTGGAATGTATGCCGGGGAACAACGCACCCTCAGTTTTTGGAGCCGCCGCAGATAGAGACTTCTGCAGAGACTCAGAAGACAGGCTAGGTGTAGGATATGAAGTCTTCCTTGTATAGAATCCAACTTGAAGGCACAAAAATGGGATCATCGATGGAAATCAAGGCACCATAAGCATAGCACTTGATCGCTATAAACAGAGTTCCTCCCACCTTGGGTTGGTTGGTAGAGGAAGTATGGAGTGTTCGGGAGTAGCATCCCAGGCTAGTGACATGTCGTGATCGACAATGAGGGTAGAGGATTTTGATCGCTCAATCTGAAGACAAAGTAGGTGGGACTGTTTACGACTAGTATTTCATTTTTGCTAGCATGAAAATAATCGTGGACCAAATCTGTCGGGCCGAGATTGTTACTTGTCTTCGCCGACATATACCATGAGAGATGAGACAACGTCCACGGAGCGCAATTGGTCTCGATAGATGAATTCAGCTCCAAGTAATGAGTTGGTACGACAGGGATAGTAGTGATGTGGGAAGGATAGCAGAAAAGCGCAGAAAGGATTCCATATTGGACCCTGCAGGCCCACAGTAGGGACTCCACTTCCTTCCTTCCTTCCTTCCAAGCCTGCGGCTGCCTGCCGCGTGATTGGTAGCATAGCGATGACTGCAAGATGACTGTCCCTTGAGCTTACCTAATTCCCAAACAGCGACCAACCGCTAAAAGCGTTTCCCCGGTGTGGTCTATTTCTACGGTAGGAATACCCTAGCTGCTCTAACGACCAATAACCGTGACCTACTGTCTAGTGGGTCAACGCTATCAAGTGTTCCGCAAAAAAAATAAAGGTGTTCCCGGTGGAAACGAAAAACTTGACCAGGTCATCTACGACGTGCGTTGGCTTTGCATTGGCTTTGCACTACATCAAGATCTCCAGATATCTGAAGATATCTGAAGGCTCAGACTCGTCGATCGTGTCACGAAAAGGGGTCCTCCCAGACCCACACAAGGCTCTATAGAGCTTGTAAAGTCATATTCCCCTTGTTAAGGCAAATATGAAGGGCCGCCTCAAGCTTATATTGGAGATCACCTTTTTGTGATCCTGGCGCCGCCTCACGCATGCCAAGCTATTCTCAACAAGACTAATGAAGTTGAAGTGGCAACCAAAGATTATTCCGAGTCCTTACGTAAGTAAGACTCGGCCTAGGACCTCGGTCTATGCCTTGTATGGTCTATGCGCTGCGTTGGGAATGGTAGCGCCTGACCACTGGACAGACATTATTGCTGCCCGCGTACTTGGGGTATCTGTTGGCGATTCTGGTGTTTCCAGAAGGACCAGAATCGCCTGTCAGAATCAGTGATGAATCATCTGAGTCGACTCTGACCGTGGCTATTGTTTGCTCCCCTTGTGCATCTTACAAGCTTCGTCGAACGGTGCGATCCTGAAGAGATGTGATGGATGCGGCCGATCTGTCCCGCGATGCGTTTAGCAAAAATATGTGGGGGCGCTCCCGAGATATCAAATTATATCAAATGTTGGGTATGCCGCACTATCTACGTCTTACCGCGTCGTACGAAGAGGATAATTTACGGTGCAGAGGACAGTGACGATGATGTAGATTGCTACGATTATTTGACCTGAACGATGACTCGGATATGGATCGTTATAACTATTCATTCGAAGGATACTCTGGTGGCATTTCCTCATCCATACCCCATGACTCTACTTGTAAACGCTCATTCAACAATCGCACAAGCTCAGAAGTAGGCAACTGATCCCCTCTTGATCTATTTTCACTTCTAGATGCAGGACCGTCACTTGATTGGGACGAGGCAGAGGGATCAGCCGCAGGTCGAGAATCAGGGGCTCGTGTCGAGGTCGTCTCAATAGTCGGATTCTGTCGGTGCTGTTTTTCCCGTCTGCCAACGGGTATCGATGATGCTTCAGACGATGTCGGTGTCATTTTCGAACTTGTAGTGGCAGTGTGTGATTGTCCAGCTGCACCCTTCATTCGGGCCATGAATGTCGGTGTCGTTTCCGAACTTATGGTGGCAGCGTGTGGCTGTTGAGTTGCACTGCTCGTTTGGGCCATGAAAGGTACGGGTGCATCATGCAGGTTTGGCGCCTGCTGCCGTTTCTTTCTTTTGTGCAGGATGAGGGCAGCGGTGGCAAGGATAGCAGCAAATGCAAGCCCTCCGACTACACCTCCTGCTACTGGAGCCACCTTGGACGAAGAGGTAAAACTCTCACCGCCGCCATCCTTACCGCCACTGCTACTAGCAGTAGTACTAGCAGTAACAGTGCTACTTGGAGAAGTCGATATCACAGTGTCGTTACCAAGGTATAACGAACTAATGAGACCCATTAACGAGACAGTCTGATTTTCAGCCAGAAATGTCGTCGCTGGTGGGCCAGTCCACAAAGCACCATAAATATTTGAGCCTGAGATCGTTGCTTGATCGACAATGGCATTATACTGCAAAACCGTCAGTACGCGTCAATCCCGAAACATGCAAGTCCTTAACTTACTTGGACAGCTAGATATTGCTGCAAGAAATTTCGAAGGTCCGTATTCGTCGGATTGCGGTTGTAAACCGCAAGCAAACCCCTCACCAAAAACGCATAGTCATCACTTGCACGTACTTCATTGATGTCAACACCATCAGAACCTTGCCATGCCGGATTACTGACAGCTGCAGCTACGATCTCCAGAAGCCTGATAGAATATCAGCGCTAACTAGACGAAGCGAAAGGTAATAGGGGTACTGTGATTGCGTATCAGAGTCATTAGTCAACGAAGCGAGTATGGCCAGCCCTTCGATCATCAAACCCGAATTGTATGAATAAGTGACGTTTGAACCCAAGCACGAGTCGTTCTGAGCAGATATGTGGTCCTGCACGATATTATCGATGTTGTAAAGATGTGAATGTATAAAAGAGACAGCCAGTTCGGCTGCGTCGAGGTATGTTTGGTTTGACGTCGCTTCTGCTAGTAGAGCGGAGGTACTGCGAAGTCAGCGTCAGCGAGGTTGAGGATGAGAGGAGGAGGTTACATGAGAAAGTATCCAGTCCCAAGACAATAGACTGAAGGATCATAAACATCGGTGTTCTATGGAGCAGAATGAGATCGGGTTCCAACGCCAACAAAAAATATAGATGCTCACCCAGAATGTCCCGCCAGCCATGGTGACTGTTAGAGAAGTGAATGTCTTAGTACATAACGTCTGAATGAACACGCACCCCCTTGGCATTGTGATTGAATTGGAAAGGACTTCACAGCACTAGAGCCAGACGAAGCTTCACTGGATGATATAGTATAATTTTGAGCAAAGGACCAAACTTCAGCGGCCCAAGTGAGATAGGTGGGGTCCTTGTAAGCTGCGTAGGCTCGCATAGCTGCGTACCCGTAGTCGCTATCTGGATGTCAGTTTCTAGCTCTACAGGTCAAAGTCAACTCACAGGGCATAATTAACCTAGAATTGGTAGCGAACAGTCAGCGCAAATCTATCAGTCAAAAATGACCAACACTAGCCAGTAATCAGCCGGTAAGCACGCAGACAACAAGTGACTACGTACTATTCATTCCGGAAACCAGGATTATTCGCTTCTACAGTCTGGAAAAGTTGCTTCAACTGACTCTCATACTTTGTCTGATTGGTCGCGATGTCAAATTCTGCCATCTCTGCGAAGAATAGTCCGGACGTTCCAAATGCCGAACCTGCAACGATCTCTCAGATATATCTTGAGGGACTTGAGTATCCACACACGCACCATCAAAAACCATATCTGCAGAGAGCATGCTGATAGATGTTTGAATAGCGTCATCTGCTATAGATATTCTCTGCTCAAGTGGTGTTGTGAAATTTGGTTTCTGGGATATTCCATTCCATTATACAGATCTTTTGATTGTTACTTACCCTCCAAGATGGCGATGGCGTAAAGTTTTGAGCCTGAGCAAAGGCAGTGGCGCGTAGTAATACCAGTGCACTGAAAAGCATCCAGCCTTTGAAAACATTCATAGTCAAGAAGGGACGTATTAATCATGGTCAGCCAACCATATATAGAGCAGCTTGAACGCCAGGCCCCCTGATAGTCCCATCAAGGGGATTGCACATTTCTTCTTAAGAATACCGGTCGCGTTTTGTTATGTAATAACTTCCTCGGACCAACCAACCATCACGTGATGATGTACTATCTTATGAGGACAATCTCCATTTGGTTTCTTACACCCCTTCCCTTCACTTGGAAGGGGTATTTTGAAGCAGATTTCAACTCATTTACCTTCAAAGTATAGCATTTTAGAAGGATTTGTGGGTTGCATTCGAATTTCGAACAAGCACTCAAATAAGTGCTCAACATCATTTTTTTGTAACCACCGCTCAACCAACCCGGTGTCACAGGATTACGGGCCGCAATCCCCTTGAGACCCATCGTACGATGCACCTGTTGTATCAGGCAGGATTGTTTGCTCATCCGTATAGAAGGTCTTAATGCATCATCACTTACGCGCTTCTCCGTTAGCATCGTCTGACCCGGCAAAACTTACGGCCGGTGATGACGTGATTCTGTGAAGTATATGTATGGGCTCCACGTTTATTGCATCCTCGATACCAACTGTCAACTGCCGGTTCCTCATATAGACTTGGTCTTCTCAATGGTGACTTTCTTCGTCTTTGCCTCCTCATGGAGGACTTCGACCTCTCGAGTGTCTCGAGTACTAGTAAGTGGTCAGCCTCCGTCCTCATCGACGAACGGTCTTCTTTCACCAACTTGCCCACGATCAGTCTTTTACTGACATGAACATATCGGGAGGGAAAGAACGAGCGCAGAAGGTGCGTAAATGTTCAACTGGGCGGACAGATTCTTAATGCTGATCACAGATTTGCGAGATCTATACGCATTTGCTTGCAAAATATTTGAATGATGCATCACTTGGTAGTTAGCGCTAGTTAGCCCTTTGGTGGTCGTGGGCTTCAATGCACCTGGTTCAAGTTGTCTGAGACTATGGTTTGATATACCTTCCTTCGTCTTCCTGCTTTTAATGAGAGATTTCAGTGTACATATCTTGGTTGCCAGATCGAAGTCATTGAATACCCCAAACACCTTCCTCCTTTTGGCGATACGAAAGTTGGAAAGGCTTATGTTGCGATCAAGGATCTCAACACCTTGGACGAGCCATCTGCAGCCTGTCGAAAATTCCATCACAATCAACGAGAATTTTTAGCAGTTAAAATACCGGGTAGGGCCGCCCGCTTTCGCCAGTTGGGTGATAATAATGATTACTCGCAGAGCGCGTAACTCATACACATCTTCCTTACCAGCCGCTGTAAAAAAGGCAGACAAATTACGCGGAGTTACAGGACCCCTGAAAGTGGTAGATAATGTTAGATCCAAAATGACCAAATTTTGGAGTGTTTTATCCGAACCATTTTCGGGATTTTTCCCCCCTGTTTTGTCCGAACCAGGCTCTAACGTCTCCAAGGGGGGGTGTTTTATCCGAACTCGCGCTCTGGCCTCCAAAAACAGCTAAAAATCGCCAAAAAGCTTCAAAAAAGCTCCTAGCACGCCAGGAGGTCTCTAAAATATACACGTCGAATAGTATTGTATCATTAGCACAACATAATAATGAATTACGACTGCATATGGTCTTCCTCCGAGTCCTTTTGCCTCTTGCGGAACTCTTTAATCGCCTTTTCGTCTGATGAATATAATGTTTGCGTTGTGTAGTTGGTATATTGGTACAAAGTATACACCAGTATACATTGTGGTTGTCTGAGTTCGACCCTCCACAGGTGCCCTTTTTATCCGAACCTCGCTCTGGGTTTTGCCTTCGGCGGGCCTCTTTTATCCGAACTTGGCGCGGGCATTTCAGGATTTTGGGGGGGTGTCTTGTCCGAACTCGGATCTGACACCTACTACCACTTTCAGGGGTCCTGGAGTTACATTGTCAAAGTCTTTGTGGTGCCGAATTTTGGGTAAACGAGTAAGAAATCCGGCCGAGTTATACCAGTCGCCTTGCCAAGAGCAAGCTGGATAGACTGGTTCTCACTTTTCCGGATCGAGGCAGGTGAACTGATTTTCACCGCTACAACCGGCAACTTGCAGTCTTTTGTAGATTCTTGGCTGATGCACGGATGATGCAGGTCCCACGACCGTGATGCCGCGACAAGTTCTCCTTCATTTCAAGTTTCAGTGGCCCATCGCCTATGCATAGTGAGAGGGTTTCCCGAAAGATGTCTTTTGGCTGTAACTCGGATGACGGAGTTAACGGGACCTTGAAGGGGAGGACGTTGCCAGGAACAAAACCTTGTTTTTCATCAGACAACTTTAGAGCCGATCCCCGCAATTTCATTGCCCTTTGGAAGGAAGGAAGGAAGTGTATTAACGGCAGTGATGTAGAAATGATGAAGATGGACGGATTTAAATACAGCAATTGGACCTTGTCTTTTGGTAACGAGGAAGCCAAGAGCATGCGTACGCAGACATAGCATCTCCACCGCGGTGCGTAGTTGGGACATTGGACTTTTTTACTGACTATTGCCAGTGGAAGAATCAGTATCTGCCTTGGCGGTACCTAACAGTTCACGCTGATCCCAACACCACTAACTATGCTTCTCTCATTCAGAATCTCCATCAAGTCGCTATGCTAGCAGAATCTTTTTCAGAACAGCGCCCGCGGTCAAACACAGACTGGGTTAATCTCGCAGACATGGATCAGGACGGTTGGTCGTCTTTCGCATATCAGATAGCCGTCACCCGTTCACAGGCGTCAATCTTTAGAATATTTCCGGAGCTCTTTGCAAACCCCCGGACGATGATGGTCGCACTCTGGTTGGAACACGCAAGCGCGTAAGCAATAAAGACACGATTCCACACATCTATCAAGTTAGACTTGCGGCTTTCCGTCCGATTGAGGCATCCGAGTCATTAGAGCCAAACCCAGGCAAAGAAAGTTTGCTTCTCTTCCTTAGGTTCTCCCTTCGCTATATGTTACATCAACTTGGTTCAAGGGTTTAACGGGACTCGGAATTGCCGCCCGACTAGGGATGGCCCACTAAAGTTATTGACAATGGCGGCAATTTAAATAACTAAATGATTGATCAAGCAAGTATCAATGACTAAGTACTAGTCACCGGCAGATCTAGAAGATAGGAATCACGAACCGGAAGGCTGTTGATGTTGTAGCACGAGGAGCGTTTCTTCTGACTGGAGGTTTGGGAGGTTGTCGTTGTGTACTCCCTCGTAACTGAGTCTCCTTCTGTAAAGCTAGACACGAGTAAGCAATTGTTGAGGTTGTTCTAGATGTCGAAACTCACTCTGAGTGATGCTGTTGGTTCCGACGGGAAAAACCATAGTGTTCCCGCAAGAAGGTGTGGCGATAAGGAGCGTAAGAAGTAGCTGTTGCAACATTAGAAAGGACGCAAGAATGAATGAATGAGACTTGCAGAATGCACGACAAGTATTTATGCATTCACCAACATGCACCATGTCTAGTCGTTCCTGTATAACGTCGTCAACCATATCCTAATACGGTGACACCTTGTGACCCATGGAGTCGCGACTATACCCAAGCTAGTCTAGTATTTGTGGCGGATAGGGTTGA
The DNA here is from genome assembly GCA_003313965.1 of Megacollybia marginata. Classification (NCBI taxonomy): domain Eukaryota; kingdom Fungi; phylum Basidiomycota; class Agaricomycetes; order Agaricales; family Porotheleaceae; genus Megacollybia; species Megacollybia marginata. The sequence goes on along the minus strand of QLOY01000309.1, from coordinate 10,752 downwards.
GAATCGAGACCTTCCTCGTTTCCAGATGTAGACGCGTATGAATCGGAGGCATAACAAGGTCGCTATTCGCCTGTGTACGGGTATACAACTCTAGGAGCGAATTGAAGCCTGAGGGTCACTTGGCCAGAAGTGCCGTTCCCGTCACATGAACGTGTGCTTGGTGAGCAGACCCGCAGGTATCGGATTGGACTTCGGGTTCATTGTAGTTATCCGCAACTAACAAGCGCTTAGACAGACGTAATGACTATACGGAAAGATTACGGGCGATTAAAAGTCAGAACATTCATTCATCCGACGAAGTCGATGAGTACTAGTCATCCGACCGGTCGTAAGCTAATCGTGGAACCAGCATGAGAACAAAGACTATAAAAGCAAGAGCAGCAGACCTTGGGTTATTGTGAACGATGCCTGCTATTCCAGCACTACCAGATACGCATATCCACACGATTCCAAGAGCATATCGTGCGGCTTTGGAAGGGAAAGGTGATCTGCCGGGCTGGGCGATGCCCGAGTATTCACTTGCTCGTCTCAAAGAATTCCTCACTTCTCTCAACATTACCCACCCTATACTAAGTGGTACTTCACCTGGGCCAGCCATGTTTGGACCAACCGAAGCTGGACGCACACTGGCAAGGCAACTCAATGAGGAAGTTGCCGAAGAGGTGGATGCGCTAGTGGCTGAAGGATGGAATGCGGGTTTCTTCGCTAGCCTCCCTGACTTCAATGACGTACAAGGGGCATTAGAAGAGATCTCTTGGGTGTTTGAGACGCAGAAGAAGGCAAGCGGAGTAGTCGTGTTGACGAACTATGGCGACAAGTATGAAATCTATGTTCATCAAACGAGGAAGACTAACCTATATTCGTGCAGGTTACTAGCTCATCCAAGCTTCCGTCCCATCTGGGACAAGCTTAACGAGGTCAACGCGTTGGTATTCGTTCATCCGACAGACTATTCGATGTGAGTTCTTCTTTGCGTTCGGCACGTCCGTCCTGACTAACAGCCTGAAGAGCTCCGCATCTTGTGGGTGACGTGTTACCACAGCCAGTCATTGACTTCCCGCATGCGACAACGCGAGCAGCCGTCGAACTCATAATTTCCGGAACGTTTCGCGCCTGTCCCAATATAGATATTATTCTCTCCCATGCAGGAGGCACTTTACCTTTCCTTGCTTCCCGACTACTAGGGATGTTAGATGTTCCACGACTGAGCGAACATATCAAAGTATCTAGAGCCGAAGCGTAAGCGATTATTGCACCCCCTTGACATCGACACTCACCCTACAGAAAGGTTGGAAGACATGTCACGATTTCATTATGACCTCGCATTGGCCACATCTCCAGCTCAACTTAGTGCATTGTTGCTTTACACAGACGCAAGTAAGATCTCGTTCGGAACCGATTTTCCTTATGCGCCGCTCGATGCGATCTATGCAGGGGCCTCGTCATATGCGACATTTGTGAAGGAATCCTCAAATGGACAGAGTATCAAGCCTGAAGTACTGCTGGCAAATGTAAAGAGACTCGTAGAACGGCATCCGGTAGAAAAAAGCGTCCTGTTCAAAACGACCGCATCTCCAACGGAAAACGTGACAGAGCTAGCAGAGCCGGCCAGAAAAGCAAGAGACACATTGGCAGAGTTGATGAAGTTGTAGTATTGCTGTGCTGCCACTGCTTAGCAATGAACAAGGCAATGAATTGTACATGTGCCCGTCGCTAGTGATCACGTTATCTATTTATTTTTATTCGAATCTGCATTCTATACCGCTACAGGTGACTACGTACTAAGACGCAATGAGCTTTGTATACAGCACTATCCGGCAGTGGTTTTTCTGCATTTCGTTTACCTGATGGTGCTTCGTTAAAGCTCGTTTGCCGTCAGGTACGGGACGTAGTACCTCAGTATCATTTCGTCTGGCAACCTTCGTACCCGTATTGACAACAGAAATGGCCATTTTCTGTATTGTCATAGCAGACCACAAAGAGCTGGATTCGGGTGGTCTTCCACTTTCACAGCTTGGCGCCACACTCGAAATTGGGATTCCATGCATTATCAGCTCAAAGCGGAAGCGATTCAAGGCACTTGTGCTCACGAATCTTCCCCACACAACATTAATCACATTTTGTGTGGAGGTCGATGAACTTAGCGTATGCGACGCCGTTTTTACCGCTTGTGACCAAGTCAAAGTCAAGTTTTGACAGGAATCCTGTCACAGGATACCCTTTTCTCTTCTTTTCTCTCCTTTTCTCTCTGAGAATTGTACACGAACGTGTCAAAAGTTAAAGAGTTTATTGTCAATCTGGAGCCGAAGATTTCATCGTGAGCAGGGACTTTACAAGTCGTACATACGGTGGTAGCTCTCAGGCAACTGACAATCGCTGAAGGCAAAACTTTCGGGTGCAGCGGCTGGGGAAGCAAAGTAAACGGTGCGGAATCCAGATTTGGCAAAGACTCGGACATGGCAACAGAATTGCGGAGGAGAGAGTTCAATAAAACCATTCTGACGACACAACTCCCAATCCATTAAAGTTCTAACTGAGCGTCCTCATCGGTCCGCACTTTGCTGTTCGAGTTCACCATACGTACTGTGACTTTGTCATGGGTGAGCGGCTATATCGATGGATAGCTGTCTACAGTGTCAAAGCGGCGGAAAAGAGTGCGATGTCCAAAACGGGTTTTCCCAAATTCGACCACTGGGTGGAGACTTCCTTTATTGCTGAGCTGTAGTTAGCGACGAACGTTGCAGTGGCAGTCTAGATTGGTTTGTGACATCTGTGGCGATTTTGATGCTAGAGTTTTAAACGTTGCAGTTATAACTAATATAAGTAGTGTAGTCGCCCTTTGCTTCAGAGACGAAGGTTGTCGAGTTTGCCATTCATATATTGACTCGTCATGCATGATCGCGAGTGCTGGCTATTTCCAGAAGAGGCAGTAAATCTCGATGCCTCCGATCATTTATTGAGTCATATCATTTATCGTATCCCGTACCAGGCGATGTCTGCCGTTAACTAACGTTAATTTGAAGCAGCTGAACGAGGACTACTTTTGTTAACTTACTCCCGAGATAAGTATATCGCACATCAGTGACATCACTAGCAGCCGTCATGGCGGAAGGTTTGCCTCAAGTCAAGCTACGAAAATCGCCACATTCAAAGAAGTGGTCTTCTGACACAGATTCCTTGTCTCACGGAGGCTCCATTATTCCGTGTGGTATTATTCAAAGCTAATTCATGGCTCACCTCAAGTCAGCAAAATTCAAGATTCTCGAATTTTGACTGAGAAATCGATCTGAGGAGGTACTCCATCATTTTGCAGAGTACTATGCCTTTTGAACCAGCATACGTTAAGAATAGTTTCTCTCTCTGACACCATTCAAGTTGATTACGACGTAGTTCATCGACCATTCTTCCCTTCTTTTTCCAAGCCACTTGATGTGCATTCGCCACAGTAAAAGTCACTGACAAATTCCTTATAGGTTTAACATATGATACTGAAGCGGAGATACGACTCTTCCTTTGCTCGCCATGATCACGAGTAATTCCATGAGATGACGCCACTGCAGTGCTGTTGGAAGTCATTGTACGAATATACCTGCCTCTTTCCATTGCTGGGTGACATAGATTGTCCTGTACTACCCACCACAGGGTCAGGATCGGAATAACGTAGAAAAGACACTACATCACAGGTGCTTAAGCTCAGTGGCTTTCAGAGAAACAGATGTCGAAAGGTTATGTATGCAGTAAGCACCCAGAAGTGGATTTGAGAACATTAAAACCAGCTAATAATCGATCAGGACGGTCAGTCATTGTTGGTCTACATCCGAGGATTAAAGAGGACGCCATTTTCCCTAGTCTGTGCGACAGCGTGGCGTGGATTGGGAATGTCAAGATTAATTGAATCTTCTGGAAGGACGAAAGTACTGGTTGTCTTTTACTTGAAGCGGCTTGACATTTCAATCCCCAATATGGGATCGTAGCAGATATAAAAGCTGGTAAAAAACGACGAAGGGATCAGCACCTCGCACAAGCTCTACTAGAAAACCTACTTGCAATGGCTCCTCCCCAAGACGGAAAAACTTACAAGATTACCAACACCGCCTTCTCTGACCGTGTTATTGACCTCTCCGACAACATCACTAGTCCTGGAAATCCCCTCATCGGGTTCCATTGGCACGGCGGCGATAACCAGCAGGCAAGGATTCTTGGACGACAGAACTAGTACTGATATATATTCAAGTGGCTCCTCAGTGCTGGTTCGGGACCTACGATCTTTACTTTCTCCAGCCTCGGTGTGTTCGCTACCACTGACAGGACCCCGGCCGTTTCAGTAAATCTTCTCATTCCCAAATATCGTCCCTTGTTTACAAAGGCTCCAAAGTCGTAGTTGGTCCGGCGCAACAGTTCGAGATCAATGACTTTGGACAAAACACGTACCGCATCAAAGTGGTAAATGCAGACCTCTACTGGAGGCTTCCAAATGGTAATGGGAGAACTCAGGCGAGTTTCAAGTTATCAAACCTGAGCAATGGTATCTGATATGAATTTAGACTGAAGTCCAACCTGATGGTGCCGGAAACGATGTCTGGACCTTTGAACTGATTTGAGGATAGGATAGGACTCCCGCCCTCCATAACGAGATGTTGTATATGTAAGACTGAATTTGTGTTTTGTTTGTCACATTTGTTGCGAGACTTGGTCTGCTATGACGATGCAGAAAATGGCCACTTACCAGTACACGTGTCTCGCACGTTCGAGAAGTAGGATAACTCACAGGACTTGGGCTCAGCCCAGCATTTCGCGACAGACTTCCGAAGTCGCACTGTGGTTTGATACTATGGTGTTAAGATTTGTCTGGCACTTGTACCGTATTCTGTTGTCAATACGGGTACGAAGGTTGTCAGACGAAATGATACTACTGACTCAGGTACTACGTCCCGTACCTGACGGCAAACGAACTTTGACAAAGCATCATCAGTGTCTGAAAGAGGTAACAGTTCCTTTTAGCCTTGCAGCTTTTATGGCTCTTCAAATTCGTATACCATCCGGAAGCCTTCAGTAGAGGTCTGCATCTACCACTTTGATGCGGTACGTGTTTTGTCCAAAGTCACTGATCTCGAACGGTTGAATGGCAGGCAACCTATCGGACCTTGCCAGAGTTCAAGAACGGTGTGATAACATGAAGTAACCAATGGCAGGAATGGAGGCGGATATGTGCCAGGGAGGATATACAAGATGCGACGTACACACCCAAAATAGCACGCCACGTAATAGCCAAAATGCGACACACTGAGAGATGCGACACATCCTAAAATAGAAGTCTACAGTAGACGGCCGCATTCGCGGCCTAGTTTTATAATATACTGTAATCCATACCTAACCCCCAACTCTAACCAGCCGCTGCGCGGCACCCTAACTAACCTAACCCCTACTAACCAGCCGCTTCGCGGCACCCTAACTAACCTAACCCAAACCTAACCAGCCGCTCCGCGGCACCCTAACCAGAAAAAATGCAAGTTAGTATCTATTTCAAGTGTGTTGCTTCTGACAATATCGCAACGAAAAGCCAAGGAAAAGCAACACACTCGTGACGCAGTGTGTTGTTTCTTGCACAAATTTACCAAAATTGATCATTTCCAAATCAGGTGTGTACGTCGCATCTCGTATGTCCCGTGTGCCAGGTATGCGCACCGAGGCCTGCGCAAACGCACGATCTCGCAAAAAGAATTTACCGATGGTCCATGTCTGTTCAGCACTGCAATCGACCGTTGTTTGTCAGACGAATTAAAGTTGGCACTGATTTGCTGCTGGGCTACCGAGAGTCCGCAGCAACAGTCGTGACACCGTAGCAGAGAACCTCAGAGAACGCGTCGTTGTCTGTCGTTGTTTGTCAGACAACTTCCTTTTTAGGATACAACTTGTTGCACTGCGTCGAGTCATATGGAACCTTTGGCCGTCTTATAATCGCATATGTCGGACCTTGTCCCTGTCTAGCTCTGTCTGGCCGCGTCGAACCGAACTACCGAAGGCTGTGCTTGCTTGGAAAGGCCGACGCTATATATATAACCTCCAGTCGATAATCTTCTGCAACCCAAATAACGATGGCCAAAGACATCTACGAGTCGTCGCACCGCGTCCAGCCCCTTCCAATCCCTCGCTTTACAAATTCCACAATGAAAGCCTCGGATATCCCCCTCCCCAAAACCCGCCACGAAACTCGACAAAGCCCAAAAAGCCGGCGTAAATTATCGCGTGTCGAATCAAGTCTCTCGACTCTGCCCGCAATCCAAGCATATCTATCTCGAGAATACTCTGAAGCCCAACTCAACCGCGTTCCTCCTGTTTTTGTTACCCATCTTCGGGATGGAGGTGGTGTGTATCTTGTTGAACCGTACTCTGTGACGCTGAGGAAGGCGGTGGAGAGGGAGGGCGAGGGGGTTATTGTCAAGCCTTGGGGGAGGAAGGAATCGAAGGACGGTTGAATTACCAGGTATGTTGGTCCAACTAGGGGTTCCGTCACGGTGCTGATGTTCAGATGTTCCTCTTCTTTTTTGTGGCGGTATATGTAACTAGACACGGACGCCACTGTATGTGATCTGTATAAACCTTTGTATCAGTCGGTCAGATAAATTCACAACAAACACTTGAAATACAAGATTAAATACCAATGCAAGGTGCCTGTAGACCCTCGCTTCTCTTTTCATGCGTCTTCCTTAAGCTTCTTACTCGACGACGCATTATCCTCTCGATCCCCCACACTCATCGCATCAGGGGGCGGCGGAGGCGGCGCACTTCCATCGTCCTCAACATCGCGTTTTCTCTTTTCACCCGAAGCAACCACACTGGGAACACCGTTCCCAGGATCAGCTTCCGCAGGTTTGTCTTTATCATCATCCTTCCCATTCCTCGTCTTCCGATCCGCAAATCGACCAGATTTGCCACCTCGTCCGCCTCCCCTGCCACCTCTTCCGCCTCTGTCACCGGCCCCGCCACGGCCTCGTCCACGGCCTCTTCCTCCTCTCGAAGAAGAGGGGGATTCGACGTGGTTTCGGTACAAACTCCGTGCAGCACTTTGAGCACGTTCGATTTGGAAGAACTTCTCATCTTCCTCTGAAGACTCATCAGAACGGAAGAAGGGAAAAGACGAGGAAACGTATACCACTCAACCATTCCCACGTAACCTCCCCACCATCCAAAACCGGAAGCGCTTTTTGAACTTTTTGTAGGTCCGAGTCTGTCAATGCCCGGTGGAAGCCTGTTATTCTACAATCAGTGCAAGACCACCAAGGCAGGGGGGTTGACCTACCGACAATCCCAATCTTGGATCCCTTGGCGCTTTTGATAAACGGGGTGTTACCTTCAAAGAGATCCTTAAGCGGAGCTTTTAGATCAGACCAAACGACATTCTCCCCTCCTCCGTCCCATTTCAGCGAAGCATGCGGAACAAAAGTGATTTTATCAGCGTCGATGGTTCCTGCTCCCTTGTCGTCGGGTTTAATCTCAACCTTGGACCCCAAAAACTCGAAGAAGAGGGGCTCGTTGGCGGGAGCGGTAGAGGGAACAGGTTGAGCGCCCTTTTTCTCCTTCTCCATAAGCTTGAACGCATCAAACTTTTTCCCAGACATCATCTCCCGACGCTGGTTTGCGGCTTTACCTGTCAAGCCTTTTTCTTTGATTTTCATGTCGCAGTATTCTTCCCTGGCAGGTTGTCAGCACTAGTCTGTGTGTGTAAGAGGGATATACTTGGTCATAACAACCAGCTCATAACCCTCCCAAGTCCTCTTAGCCTTCCCATCGTCGGCTTCAGGATCGAGTAGAAAGGCATCCACACCGGCGGCACCAGAAAATTCCACAAAAACACTCCCTTTGAATTTCTTAGCCTCGTCTCGCCTCATTCGGACAGACATGACAGGGGCAAAAGACGCAAAATACGATTCCAATTTGACCTGCAGCTGTTCTTCACTCAGGGAAGAAAACGAAGGTGTGGTACAAGGCGGGATCGGAAATCCTTTCGCATAAACGGACCGTTCCATAGACGATTTCGGTTCCGAGACTTGTGAGCGTCGTCGGACTTGTGTTTGTTCACCGTCTTCCTTTACTTCAATCTCGGATGAGGATTTCAGGACGTCGATAAGCCAGGGTAAGCCGCGTGATTGGTATTCCCGCATGCGTTTGAAGGAGGAGATTATGGAGAGGAGGATCCAGTGTTCGTTTGGGTCTTTGGTGTACAGAGACCACATGAATTTGTCGTAGGGCAGGTTGGTGTCTGCAAAGTAGAATTCGACTGGGAAACGGCGGTCAAATAAGTGCGTTGTTGGTGAAGAAGGTACCTTGTCGCAGGGCTCGTGTTCTTGTGTCTTTTTCTTCGTCGTCCATGACGATGTCTGGTTCGGCCATGGTGGTTATCGATGAGAGAGGATGAGTCTTGTGACTCGACGCGTAGATGGTTATTCTCACGGCGTACAGCGACGAATACAGTCTATTGAGTTTTACACAGCAGTATACAGCTACTATACAGTCTGCAAGTTGTCAGCACAACGAACACCCAAAAGAAAAAAAGTCAGAAGGAAGGCAACGGAAATCTCCACACGAGGTTTAGCGCTCTCGGAGAAGAAAATGATTTACATCCGTATTGGTTTCATCACAAAACAGAGCCTGGAAGGAAAGCAAACTCACTTCGATGAAAAACAAGGTCATGGCAAGAAGCAACACCGCACAAACTGATGCAAACAACAACAGATGGCTAAATACCTGCCGTCACTCGAAACATTCGCAAAAGGCACAGTGGCAACACTCGCAACACTCTCAACCGTCTCGCTAGGAATACTCTATTATGGACAAAACTACCTAGTCTATCCCTCTGCTTACATCTCCATTGGGGGCCAACACAGAACTCACGTCGATTCACCAGACTTGTACGGTTTGGAATGGGAGGACGTTCAGCTTGAAACCGCAGATGGAGAAACACTCCATTGCTTTCTTCTCCTCCAACGAAAAAACCTTGGGGATCCCACGAGGTTTCATCGGATTGCTAGTACAGTTATAAACTACGATGATGAGGAGACTGATGACGACTTTATGGCTCGACGACCGACTGTTATTATGTTTCATGGGAATGGTGGGAATGCCGGACATCGTATTCCACTTGGTATGATGTTCCAGCTCAGGATGAGGTGTAACGTCTTTATGCTCGAATATCGAGGGTGAGTGCCGTACCTCAGTTTCTTGATGTACGTGTTGACCATTGTAGGTACGGAAAGTCGACGGGATCTCCCTCTGAAGCCGGCCTCCAACTTGATGCTCAAACAGCCCTCGACTTTGTGTTGAATGATCCTCGACTTTGCCATACAAACATCGTGCGTGTGTATTTTTGTTCGCGAAACTAACCTCCTTAATCCCTTTCTTAGCTTCTATACGGCCAATCAATAGGCGGAGCCGTAGCAATCGATTTGGCAAGTCGCAATCCTCACAAAGTACGCGATACCCCCTTGTTGAGAGCGCCCACTAACCCTACAAGATCTCAGCGTTAATTCTCGAAAATACATTCACAGACCTCCCTTCTCTCGTCCCCAACATCTTCCCATTCCTCAAACATCTCCCCTACAGATGGATGTGTACTGAAAAATGGGATAGTGCGAGTAAGGTAAAACTCCCTTCTTTGCTTTCATCTTCGTGGATCAACAATTCTCAGGTCCATGGAATACCACCAACAACTCCCGTCCTCCTCCTCTCCGGTGGAATAGACGATTTGGTCCCCCAAGAACACATGTTCCAGCTCCGCACCTTGTTCGAAAACATGGGAGACCTCGTTTATCCCGACCCGCTTTCCGACGAGAGTGATGACAGTGGGGACGAGAAGGTCGACACCAATCCATTCGGAATTCGTCATCGCCACTCAGTTGGTAAACCACCAGCGAAACCGAATACAAAAGTCGAGGAGAAACCCGGTGTTGAAATATGGCAACAGCAACACCTCCAGGACCAAGACGACACCTCGTCTTCAACCGACACGCTTTCCTTCGCAAAACCAACTCTAGATTCTGAAGATGACGATACTCTCCCTAAACGATCCCGTCATTCACATTCCTTTGATTTACGTTCCAGAGCTAGGGCTTCACCCACTACGCCCACCAGCGAAAAGCCATCCCCGGGGAAGAAAATCACCCAAGGGAAGAAACGACTGATCTGGCTCGAGTTGCCTTTTGGTGGACATAGTACGTCTCTCCTTTTTCCCCTACGGCGACTAACGACACGTGTGTACAGACGACACATCAGTCCAACCAACCTACTGGGACACAGTCGAAGATTTCGTCTCTCCCTTCACAGGAATTCTTCCTAGAGATATCCGAAGGAGCGTTCGGGAACGAGAGCGCCAGCGACGTTCTCCACAGGCTGTGGAGGAAGAAAAGAGGAGGTTGGAAGAAGAGGTTAGTGGGATGGAGGAAGAGTTGAGTGGGATGGATAGACCTCTTTCTGCTGCTTCGCTTCCTCGAACTGGGGCTATTAGCACCAAGGATCTTTTGAAGGAGTTTGGAGAGGACCTTGAGCTTGAGGATAACCCGGTGGAGCTGCGGGAGGCGGAGAGAAAGTTGGAGAGGGACGATTTGGTTAGTTTGCTTGCGGTTTGAGCGGTGTGGTATGGACTGTTTTGTATGAACGTGACATGACATGAGGACAATAGGCATTCGGTTTCGTATTATAGATTACAGAGTAATGATACGGTACCCTGTACTCTTTGAGGAACAGCGTTGAGTGGAA
>QLOY01000308.1:0-19689 GCA_003313965.1 Megacollybia marginata | reverse complement strand
GACGTTTGGCTTTGGGTACCACGGCAGACTTTCGTTTCTTTCTACTAGGTATGTCGTCGTCGTCATCGTCGGATGGATGGACACTGGGTGGATTCATGGCCCTCACTGTTAATTTTCTTTTGCGGCTGGCAGTTTTGACCATAGTGGAGAGACGGACGGACACTAGCAAACTTAAAGCCGAACTATATAGTATGATATTATATAATGTGCTATAAACAAAGCCTGTACAGTCGTAAACACTGCACAGAATCGTCTCTTGGCTGAATCGTCAGAATCGGTGAAGCGACTCCAGAGGCGATTCGACGATTCAGCCGATTCTGACGATTCACACGATTCTGGCTTGTCAGAATCGGCATCAGAATCGGAACCAGAATCGGCCCAGAATCGGTAAGAATCGTCAACCGTGACTCCTACTAATATGGATACTAAAACCAAGTTTTAAAAACTCAAAAGCCTTCACATCTACTGACAACACATTCCAGTTCTCAAAACAATCTCAAAAGCGGAAGCTCTGGCAAAGCCACTTGTGACATGTGGCTGTGACAAAGTTACAAGTATCGGATTAAACACAATGAAGTATATACATAGTATGATAGTTATAGACATTCATGCCTTAGATGATCTCCAATAATGTTGCCCTAAGTAAAAAATGAGTCTTGAAGGGAATGGCACTGAGAGTCACGTGTATTTTTCGTTACTGCCAGTGAGTTAGTTCCGTCTTTAAGTGGTTATATAGCTCATAAATTGATATTCAGACAAGTATTTATGATATCTACATCTACAGAGTGATAGTATCACTGATCTAAGTATATCAACACTTTCCGCGCGCGCCGTCAAGTTTGCGTGCGCCGGAAGTGAGAATATACTCATATAAGTCTTAGTACCATCATGTAAATGTAGATAGCATACATAATTGTGACTTGTCTGAATAATGAGCTATCTAATCACTGAGCAATCCAATTTCCGAACTAACTTACCGGTCACACGTGACTCTCGGCGTGAATTCGACTTGAAAGTAAGTCGAAAGATGTTATTGATCACATAGAGATTGCCCTAGACATCCCATTGTCTTCAATAATACCTTGCTCCAATTCCATTGCAACTGTGTCAATGAGTTTGTAGCGATGTCCCCAGCCCTCAGCCGTCTCAGCCGTCTTCACACCAGTGGCAAAACATGCCCAATCCATCCTGCCTACATCTTCGGCATCTCGCAGCCATTTGATTGCTTCAAGGTACGTAGTCGGATTCCTTCCATTCAACAGAGCTGTTCCGACGAGGTTCCACCACAATGCATGCCAATCTTCATTGCAACCTTCAATATTATGGCATCGTTGATGATGGGAGTTGATCGACGGTTCCTCCAATGCAACCTTGGCTGTATGAATGCAAAGCTCCTCCTGAAGATAGAGAGTTCGGATCAATATATGTGGTGGTAGTGAGGCAATGTTCTCAGGGCTGATGAGTGACCACGGAATATCGACCATTTCTTTGTATGCACGCTTGAAGTGTGTGCGGATACCAAACTTCAAGCAGATATTGACAATATAAGGTCCGAAATTTCCGAATTGGAAAAAAGGGATGGAATCGATTGCATATGACCGGAGATTGGAGGCAAGGAGTAATTTGGCGGCATCAAAGAGAGAGATCAATTCTTCAACGGACCGTGGGCGTTTAACATCCACATGACTGAAGCATACTAATTAAAAACCGGATGAATCCAAAATGAGACTTACGCTCCATGTGCAATCAGTGCAAATGTCTCAAATGCATATTGCTGTAGAGACTCGTGACTCCCAAGATTGTAAGGATTGTTCTCAGAGTTGATCAGCTGTTCAACTGGACTGTGTTCAATCGAGAATCCATCAAGAAAAATCGAAGCTCTGCCAAGTCGTTTCACATCGATGAGATACAATAGCAGCGGTCAGAGTCAACGATTCGTCAACGATTCTGACAGCGATTCTGATCCGATTCTGGACGGCATCAGAATCGCCAATTCTGACAGAATCGCCCAGAATCGTCAGAATCGTTGAAACGCCTCCAGAGCCGCTTTGACGATTCTGTCACGATTCTCAAACACGATTCTTGAAGACGATTCTGCCTTTCCCATGGCTGTCACTGTAGGTCACTGTGTTGGTTTGCTCTTATGTAAACTGTACAGTCCCTCAGACATCGTAAAATAGCAGTAAAATACACAGCTGAACTTGGTAGTGTTCCTCCCTGAGCCTCCCTCTGGCTGAAATCCTACTCAAAAGAGAAAATAGATGGAAAAGCTGAGAAAACATACTTTCAAGGCTTCAAAGGTTCCAACCAAAGAAGCTAAGGCAGATACTAAGGTTAAGAAGGGAGCAAAGAAGGAGCTGCCTGTTGTGCTTGCCAAACAGGATAGCAGCACAGATGAAGAGGAAACCAGTGGAATCGAGCACGAACATTCACGAAATCAAAGCCTGACGGTCAGAGTCGAGGCCGATTCTCACACGATTCTGACATCAAAATCGTTCCAGAATCGGATCAGAATCGTTGTCAGAATCGTGGTCGAATCGTCAATTCTGACCGTAGCTAATATGTTGTTGCACTTCAATGAGTAAGTCAGATCTGTACCACCTGAATTGATACGACGCACCTTTAGATATGTGTTACCAGGTGCTTCCTCCCACAACGCATCTATGTCAGTACGAGTACCCAATTAAAGTCCAGAGCAAGCTCACACTGGGTCCTCCTGAGTAAGGTGCCTAACAAGAAGCAGCTTGCAGTTGTTCCGCTCAAGGGTGATGGTCAGGAGCTCTTCAGACATAAAGGCCCAGCTAAATCGGGTGTAGCTAGTTCGACTATCTGAATTGGTTCGTTTTCTTACTTACATAGTAGCAGCACTTCGTTGTGGTATCCCTGACAACATCTACGAGTCATGGAAAGAGATACGGGAGTCTGATTCAGAGTCGAACTCAGATGGAGGATCTCAAGTTTCTGACGCTGGTGATGACATGGATCTTGACTCAAGCAGCAATCGGTCCGAATCAGAGTCTGAGCTAAATTTGGCGCATAGTGCTTTGCACGGCTCTGATTCCGATCGCGAACCTATCAACAACTCAGGTGAGTCCGACGTATCCTACCATAATGGAAATATCACAGTCGGTAGATGCCAAAATCCAAGTTCCAACATCAGCAATTCAAGATCCTTCACATTCAATGACAACACGTTCCAGCTCTCAAAAGCGGAAGCTTGACGTTGCTGAGATCGGTACACCCTCAGAGTCTCACGTATCAAAAAGGCTTCGTTTTACTACAACGACAGGTATGAATCTGATTAATAGTGTCCTTCAAGTCTGACTAGCTGGGAATACCACAGAAATCAGTCATTATAAGCTTACACCTCGAATCGTCTTCTCAGGTTATGGTTTACCCCTCTCCCTTGATGAACTCGCTGAGCTAGTCAGCCCCTGGGATGCTTCATATTGCCTTAATATTCCATCCTAGATTCAGTGAGCCTACCTATCCACTCATTTAACCTAGTAAGCACTTGTTTCAACAGTCATTCATTACATACTCTACGGTCTGATTTATGTTCATGATCCCTTCATATTCAAGTATATACATACTGTGATAGTTATGGACATTCGTCGTACCTTAGATGACCTCCAATTGGATAATGTTGCCCCTATCAAGTCGTTAGAATGCTGAGAGTCACATGTGACTGAGTTACTTTCGAAATCAGGTCGTTCAGTCCACATTCCCGGATTATATTGCCCATTGACCATTATTCAAGCAAGTATGTATAGTATCTATGTTTACATGATGATATTAGCACTTATATAAATATATTCTCACTTCCGGCGCGCGCAAACTTGACGGCGCGCACGTGGGAATAAATGTGCATTTGCATGGCCATACTTCTCGCGGTCGCAAAGTCCGCGCCGATATCTTCCTCTTACCGCCATCTTACTTTCAACTGCCCCAGACGAAGAAACGATTCCTGAGTTGTTTGTTTTTCATTTCCTGTTCAAATTATAACGAATCCGACTCTGCCAAATCAATTTACGGTCGAATTATCTGTCAATCGCAGTCTCGACTTTCTTACTTATGGCGGCCAGAATCGGGAGTCTTTCTCGAGGGCTCAAAAGGACTCGCATTACAAATGTTTAGCAAATCTCTGGAAGTTTCAAGAAGAGGATGCCGATCATATTTCCGGGGATGCGGTTTGTGGTGTCCCCTATTAGCGTCGTTACTGATAGTCTAAGCGAGAATGCGAGTTTGTATTCGCTAAAGTAACTATCAGAAGATATAATATAAAGCGCAAAAGGTACCAGTGAAGTTGCAAGAGTATCTGTGAATGAAACGATTACCGTACAGCATTAGTGTCCAGCACGACCTTCGCCCTGAGAAGGACATTCGATTGGATTTGAAATTGTCCATTTATCGTTTTCCAGCTCTCGCAGTGCAATCCCATCGAGACTGCACAAACGACGGTCCCCGACGACTGGACTCTTGATCTCTTAGCTCTACGAGGGACTTCGTTTGCATCTATCATGGATTGATTATTGAACGATTCGCCTGGTTGAGGCAAGACGACCCTGAGATCCTGCGAAGTGACTTCGCCAATCACCTTGTCGAGCCTTTTCACCATCCTCGCAACTGGGATCAATTTGTCCGAGAGCTCGGCTGTCAGAACTTGCAGCCAGTCTTGATCCGAATAAACTTTCATGACTACTGCGATCCAGTGGATGAATTCTTCAACAAGAGCATGTTCCGGCAGTCCATCTTTAGTTTTTGCGCGTGTCAAAGCTCGCCATCTGCCTGAGACTGCTGGAAGTTCTGAGAGTAATCAGAAGTATAAGTAGTCGGCATCTAGTAAGAATCACGCACCTGTTTGGCGTATCGACTCATATACCTGTGTCAAGTAATTATCGGTCTCAGGGCAAATCGAAAAGATGGTACTGAATTGACGGACACAGCAATGAGTCAGGACTGACTGTAGTGCGTTCTGAATGATGATCTCGCTGGAGTCGTCGACTGAATCGCGACGGGAGAGGAGTTCAGTGATTTGGACACCAACAATCCGACTCGCTTCTCCATGCATAGCGGCGTCAGGCGGTGAAGACCCTGGACTAAACGAAGCTATGCTTTCTGCCATGATAGCAGAGATCTGGAAAATCTCCTCATTCAAATGGTTCACGAGATTCGTGACGTCTGCACCGGATACAGAGTCGGAGGTTACCAGAAAGGCTTGGGCACCGTGCCACTCTTGTGTACGAATTTCTAGCTTTTTCATCGTTTGGTGATGGGCTCGTTTCTCTTCGTCGAGCAGGGCACTCGTTTCCTGTCGCTGACGTTGAAGCGACTGATTTTGTCTTTCGAGTTTGTTCACCGAGGTTTTCGCCTGATTTTCCGTCTCCATTAAATCCTTCTCGAGATTAAGATTGCGCTGCTTTGTTGCAGCAAGCTCGTTGCCCACCCTTTGTACCTCGAGCTTTAACAAATTGGCCTGCTCTTCAAGCTGTTGTACTCGTTTTTCGTCCTGTCCGAAACCGTTAGCTCTTCATCTCATCTTTTGATTTAAAAACGCCACCTCCTGTGATACACTTTCTTTGGCTGTAGAAGAAACAGCGTCCGTCTCGGTGGAAGCATCAAACAGCTTGAACGCGGAATGCTGTAGTCGTTTGATAGAGTCTTGAACGTAGCTGACTATAGCCATGGAGGAAAAGCTTAAGTGTTTGCAAATATGTAACGCGATCATGTGTTACTGTGTTGCTGTGACACCGTGACTTACCCCTTTCAAATTGAGCCATTTGAGCACCATGCAGCGTGAGGCTTACAAGGGTCCTCATCGAAGACTTTTACTAGCATTTGACGTGGGCACGACTTACAGTGGCATTTCTTACAGGTCACTTTCTCTTTGTTCTTGTTCACGCTTTACCTACTGCTCCTCCACAGCATTCTAGAGCCTGGAATTATTCCCGAAATTCGAAGCGTTACTAGGTAGGACTCTAAGCCTCGCTAAGCGCGTCGCGCCGTTGGACATATGATACTAACTTCGTTGTAGATTTCCGTCGCAGGAGAACATTGGAGGAGATGCGAAAATCCCCTCTATCATCTATTACGGCTCAGATGGTTCTGTCAAGGCTGTGGGAGCAGACGCCTTGGATCTCAAGGATTACGTCGAGAATCTTGACGATAACTCTGACGAAGAGAAACCGTTTCTTTCAGAATGGTAATAGGCTCCAGAGTGCAACCATGATCTATCTCACGCTCCATATTAAGGTTTAAACTTCATCTTAGACCCCAAGGGAATTTGGCCGCCTCTGTCGACGCGACGATACCCCCACTTCCACTAGATTTCCTGGTCGAAGAGGTACTCGCAGACTTTTTGTATTATCTTTTTTGCTGTGCCAAAGATTTTATCATCAGCTGTGATCCTAATGGCGAAGACTTCTGGAACTCACTTGGTGAGAACATCGACTTTGTTCTCAGTCATCCGAATGGTTGGGAAGGATCTCAACAAAGCAAGATGAGACAAGCCGCGATTATGGCTGAACTCATCCCTGACGATGATGAAAGTCAGGGGCGACTTCAATTTGTCACCGAGGGTGAGGCGAGTCTGCACTTTTGTCTGCAAAATGGTCTTGCGCCCCACTTTAAACCAGTAGGTCTTTGTTGCCACTTACATTCATAGTTATATCTGCACTCTTAGGATGAAGGAACCATTATTGTCGATGCCGGTGGTGGCACCATCGACATAACAGCCTATTCTAAAAAGGGTCTTTCCTTCAAAGAAGTCACACGACCCCAATGTGAATTTTTCTATTGTCAGTTTTCCCCGTTGTCACTCATGCCGCCCCCTTAAGGTCACTTCAAAGGGTCTATCTTTGTTACCCGGGAATTAAGGCTTTTTCTCAAAGGCAAGACTTTGCTGAAGCCTCGGCTACAATCTGATGACTGCAGATAAACTCCGGGGTTCGAACTATGAGGAGGATGCCGACTTGATTGCCGACAATTTTGACTCTTCTGCAAAGCTTCGGTTCAAAGGGCCTTCCTCCGCGTCATTCGTAAAGTTTGGAACACCAAGGGACAAAGAGCCAGACTATGATATTAAAAATGGCCAACTCAGACTGTCCGGGCAAGTGCCTACTTCCTCAATATGATTGTTAATCATTCCCAATTCAGCGAGGATGTGGTAAAGTTTTTTGATCCCTCGGTTGATGCTATAAAAACTGCTGTGGATGAGATGAAGCTGTCTGCAAAGGTTAAGATATCGGTGTGTCAGCGTTACTTATCGTACTTCTATCTTATCTCTTTAGTCTGTCTTTCTTGTAGGAGGCTTCGGTGCAAATGAGTACCTCTTTGCCCGCCTTCAAGAACATTTTTCTAATATAGGCATCAACTTTTGCCGCCCTGATACTCATGTGTGCGTCGATGTTATCTTATGACACCGGCACTCTGAAGTTTGAAACAATTGACAGGAATAAGGCAGTAGCCGACGGCGCAGTTTCTTTTTATTTAGACCATTTTGTCCGAGACAGAGTGTCAAGATGGACCTATGGTATAGAAGTCAATCAGCTCTTCCGGAAACAGGATCCGGATCATTTCGCCAGAGAAGACAATGCTTTCATTGGTTTGGATGGTGTCAAGCGTATCGGAGGAATTTTTAGTGTCATTCTTGCCCAGGTAATGCGTTTTCTTACTTGGTAAATTTTCTTACCCTTCTGAGGACACATTGATCTCGGAACTCAAAGAGTTTCGGTCTCACTATTCCCGGAGGGCGACCGACTTTGAAGACTTAGAGGATCTGACCGAATCCATACGTTGCTATACTGGCGATAAACAGAACCCGAAGTGGGTAGATGAAGAACCATGTTTGTTTCATCCTCGTCTGATGACGCTACTGAAATTTTACAGACTCGTACCCAACTGTTTGCGTCGTCGAGGCTGATACTTCGTTACTTTCACAAAGCCTCAAACCTCGTCTAAGCCAGGGCAACTATCCACCTCACTATCGGATTGACTTTGACATCATTTTATTATTTGGACTCACCGAGTTCAAGGCTCAAATTGCCTGGAAAGAGAATGTATGTTTTGTTTCTATTCTTCAGACACACGTTGAGTTTTCGATTCTAGGGTGTGGAGAAAAGGCTAGTTCTGGCCTCAGATCTTGCTTTTTATCTAACTTATATGCTGCTAGGAGTCCTGCTAAGATTGTCTACGCTCAGTAACTGAAAGCACTTTGCGTTCTAATGATCACACTCAAAGTCACTTGTCTATGCTCCCTGAATGAACGATTATCGGTAGATTTAGAACCACCAATCGCGTATTTTGGTTATTATGCTGCATCTCAATACTCGTTGAAAGGGAAGTGGCTTAGAATCAGACTCTCCAAATGCAGCATTTAAATGAACGTAGCTTGGCATCACGCCGAGAAGAGATCGGCTAGACCATTCTGTGTGAAACCATTACAATGCTACATTACTATCAAGCTGGACCTGAGCTTTGAGAAGGACATTAGACTGCGGCAACGACTGTCCATCGATCACTTTCCAACTCCGGCAATGCAATCCTAGCGCGATCGTGCACACGACCGACCCAAATCCAGATGCCTGGGATAGCTTGGAACGGCGGGGAACTTCATTCATATCTGTCATGGAGTGGACGTTGAACGCTTCGCCAGGGAGGGGTAGAAAGACCGTAAGATCCTGCGAAGTCACTCCTTCTCCAATCGCCTTATCCAGCCTTTTCACCATCGTCGCAACTGGTATCAACTTTTCAGAGAACTTGGTGGAAAAAGGCTGAAGCCACTCCTGATCCAAACATAATTTGGAGACTGAGACGATGGATTCAATGAAATCTTGGACGAGCGTCTGTACGATAAGCTCTGGTTTGGTTTTGGCGCGTGTCAACGCTCGCCATCTTCCCGATACTGCAGGTAGTTCTAAGGGCAATCAAACTTACGATCAGATATCTGACCAAGATATACCTGTTTGACGCATGATTTCGTATATTTCAACCAAAGACTCGTTGGTTTCGAGTGAGTGTGAGAACATGACATGGAGCTGACGGAAACACCGACTAGCCAGAGTCAGCCGCAACGAGGCCTGGATGACAATTTCGCGAGATTCGTCGTTTGAACCGTCATGACAGAGAAGGGCTTCAACCATTTTGATATCAATGACCTCGCTCGCAGCTTCTTGGGCAGCGATATCCGGTTCGAAGAATCCTGGGTTGTACGAAACTATCCACTCTGCCATCGAAGCAGAGATCTGAAAAATTTCCTCGTTTAGGTCGTTTAGGAGCTTGGTGACTTCTGCACCGGAGACAGTGTCATTCATTACAAGAAACGCTTGTGCGCTATGCCACTCTTCAGTTCGGCTTTCTAGCTTCCTCCTAGTTTCATGGTGATTCTGTTGTTCCTGGTCTAAAAGCGTTCGGGTTTGGCCGAATTTGTTCTGTAGTGACTGCTTTTGTCTCTCCAAGCAGCTGATAGTACCGATACAGCGATCAAATTTCTGCTGTGCACCGGCGTTGTATTTTTTGAGATAGCATATTTGTTGCTTTGCTGCATCGAGTTTATCCTGTAGGTTTCCGATCATGTGAGCATCTCGATTTGCTTGCTGCAATAGATCCTCCAAGTTCCAATGTTTCTCTTCGGCTTTCTGATCAATGTCCATCAGCTATCTCTGTTTTTCTACAGATATAGAGTTTGTACCTCATCTGACGCGTTTGACGCGCTTACTTCGGTTGTCGGAATTGGGGAAGTGGCGCGATCGAATCCAAGTTCGTTGTCGACATTCGGGCTATCAGAGGCTGCGAGGACAAAGCTCTCGGGTTGGATTGGACCTTCGTCAAGAAGGGTCATCAGGTTGGTTGGAGTGTTGGTAAGAGACAATTTGGTGAGTGGCCCAAAGGATTTCAAACTCGAAGGAGCAAACAAAACAAAATAACTCGACGTTTCAATCATCATGCAACCTCGTCAGCCTTACAAAGGACCTTGTCGAAAGCTTGTACTGGCTTTTGACATTGGTACGACCTATAGCGGTATTTCTTACTGGTCAGCCCGAGTTCTTCATATCTAGCTCTGAGTTTTCTTATGTCGTCGTAGCATCATGGAACCAGGCCTCGTTCCTGAGATTAGAACTGTGACCAAGTAAGCCTTGAATGCGTTTTCTTTCATGAGAATCACTGGCACCACTGTGGCACATAGATACCCCTCGCAGGAAACCGTCGGAGGAGATGCAAAAATACCGACTATCATTTTTTACGGTTCTGACGGGGCGGTCAAGGCAGTCGGAGCAGATGCGCTCGCTTTAAAGGACAATCTTGACGACTGCTCTGACAACTCTGATGATGAAAGCCCCTTTCTCTGCGAGTGGTAAGCGCTAAGCACCCGATGACCTTGGAACTCATAACGCGCAACTTCAGGTTTAAATTGCACTTGCGCCCTGCAGAGTCTGCATCCCAAGTTGACAAGAACATACCTCCTCTTCTGCCAGGCATGAATGTTGTAGGAGTGATGGCAGACTTCACACGATATCTTTTCCATTGTGCTCGCGAGTACATCACTCAG
Source organism: Megacollybia marginata (assembly GCA_003313965.1). Lineage (NCBI taxonomy): Eukaryota > Fungi > Basidiomycota > Agaricomycetes > Agaricales > Porotheleaceae > Megacollybia > Megacollybia marginata. The sequence goes on along the minus strand of QLOY01000308.1, from coordinate 9,143 downwards.
GCCGATCCCAATGGAGAAAAATTATGGAACTCGTTTGGCAATAACATTGATTTCGTGCTTAGCCATCCGAATGGTTGGGAAGGGGCTCAGCAAGGTAAAATGAGGGAAGCTGCAGTCATTGCCGGGCTCGTCCCAGCTGATGAGGACAGCCAGTCGAGGATACAGTTTGTGACTGAAGGGGAGGCAAGCTTGCATTATTGCCTACAAAATGGTCTTGCAACCCACTTCGAAAAGGTAAGCCTTCGAGATGATGAGTCGAGTGATGATCGATCTGTGACAGGAAAAAGGTACCATCATCGTCGATGCCGGCGGAGGCACTATCGATATTACAGCCTATTGTAAGAAGGGGCGTTCTTTCAAGGAGATTTGTCAACCTCGATGTGAGACTCCTCGAAATTTTCTTCCCATTTTAAATGTGCTCCTGCCAATAGGTCTCTTCAAAGGATCCATCTTTGTGACCCGTAAGGCAAAAATTTTCTTGATAGGTACAGATGTCCTCCATAGCATTGGTGTTGACTGAACGATCTGCAGGGAAGTTGCAGGGGTCGAATTACGCGGATGATATTGAGCGAATGGTTGAACATTTTGACAATTCTGCCAAGCTGCGGTTCAAAGAATCTTCATCTCCCGCTTTCATCAAGTTTGGAACAGCCCGCGACAAAGATCCAAAGTATGACATCAAAGGGGGCGTATTGAAGTTGGCTGGGTATGTTTAGATTCCAGTACGATGCGACGGGCTAATCTTGGTGGCATTTACAGTGAAGACATTGCGAAGTTCTTTGATCCCTCCGTCGACGCAATAATCAAAGCTGTAAAGGAGATGAAACAGTCTGCTGATATGAAGATTTCTGTGAGTCGATCTCCTTTGTGCCGGTCTCATCCAAATCCTTTCAGTCCATTTTCCTTGTTGGAGGCTTCGGTGCAAGTGATTACCTCTTTACACGTCTTCAAGACCATTTCTCTGCCAAGGGCGTCAAGTTTTGCCGCCCCGACAGTCACTTGTACGTCTGTTTGTTTTGTTGTTCCAGCAATGGAATTCAGTGAGGCATTGACAGGAATAAGGCCGTGGCTGATGGTGCAGTTTCTTTCTATCTGGACCATTTTGTATCAGAAAGAGTCTCTCGATGGACGTACGGGATCAGGATGGGTGTAGCCTTCGATAGCGAGGACACAGAACACCTTGCGAGACGACATGAAACCTATATTGATGCTGCCGGTGTTAGGCGCGTTGGGGTATTTGACATCATTCTTGGCAAAGTGAGTGACTGCTGTCTCTCATGTTGTCCTGACTGGTTTGAAGGATACTTCTGTGTCCGAGGTTAAGGAGTTCCGACGAAGTTACTCGCGTTGCACGGCAGATGTTGAAGACCTTAAGAAGATGAGAGAGACTTTACTCTGCTATCGTGGAGACCAATCAAATCCTAGGTGGATGGACCAACAACCAGGTTCGTTGTGATACCACTCTGGTTAGATTCCTGCTTATGAGCTGTTTTCAGGATCTTTTCCAACCATTTGTACGATAGAAGCAGATACTTCAAGGGTGTGTAAAAACCTCAGACTATTGCCAAGCTGTAATGGTTATCTGCCTCATTACTCCCTTAACTTTGATGTCGTCCTGCGGTTTGGACTGACCGAGTTTAAGGCCCAGATTGCTTGGAAAGAAGACGTATGCTTTTGCTCTTTGATTCTTCAGACAAATGCTGACCTTGAAAACAGGGCGTGGAGAAAAGGTAAGCTGGCCTCAGCTTCTGTCATGTACTTACCGTGATCCATCGTTGCCAACAGAGGTCCTGCTAAGATCGTCTTCGCTGACTGAATGTGATGCAAACTTCACGGATGGTCTGAGACTCTGAGGCAAGTAAGGTTTAGTTTGGGTTGAATACAGACATGGGAGAAGGCCAGTGGGCTAGGAATAATATTAATTCAGAGGTTAATGACCGGTACTTATACCTTCAAGTTTTAATGTCTTTTGCTTGTTCCAGTCACGGCCCGTGACTGATGACATGTGATGTTACACTTCCTCAGTCTATTCGCCCATGGGTCTTAAGACTCGGACCAGCCACACTCTATAGGTAGTCCTTTCTGAGCGAGATATCATCCGTAACTAAGGCCCTAACTTCTCCTGCTTGAGGCTGTACGTCCAAAGTCAAAGAAATCACGCGACTCTTTTGCCAAATTTCATTTTTCGTGGCTTTCGCCGTCACTCATGCTGCAGCATGCTGCTCCTGCTGGGGCACTTCAGAGACTCATATTCGTAACCCAGGAAACATGGCACCCCTCAAAAGTAAGACTGCTTAGAATAGCCATGACTTGAGCATCACATATTCCCGGTGCTGCAACAACCCAGCCCTTCTCTTAACGCCCCTCAAAATTGACAGGACTTTGATAGGTCGTGTGGTGGCATTCCGTTGATTTAGAAAGTGGCCTTGGAAGTTGGCATATACTAAATTCGAACCTATTGCGCCGACTTGGGGGAGTAACTATCGCAAGTAAGTGTTGTTTTATCAGGTACTCGTTCCAGAATGAAACAACTAACTGGGGAAGACATCCTTTGTAGGAATAGGATAAGTCTCTACTTCTTTCGAGCCGGACGTCTTCTTACCGACAGATCTCTTCCAGGGGCCCATCTTTGTAACGCAAGTAAGTTTTGATGAGTGTCCTCCTTGATGGCATCAACTCAGCAATCTTCAGAAAAGCTGCGAGGATTAAAATACTAAAGTACGAGGATGTCATTTAACAGATGGCTGAAAACGTCGACATTTCTGCCAAGTTAAGGTACGCCATCTATCGGGTTCGGAACGGGCTATGAAAGCGATCCAGAAGTAGGATGTGTGTACACTTTATGGTACCGCAGGCTGATTCCCTTGTATTTTCAGCAAAGACATTGCAGAGTTCTTCAGTCCCTCCAATGAATGGCTTTGAAAGATACTCTGCCAATATGCACGTTCAACGTTTTGAATGGAGTATGAGGTCGATTCTCATGTCAAACCAACGATTGGTGATGCTTGATGACCGGATCAGCCACAACAATGATGGATACTTATTGGTTCATAACGTTACGAAGTTCCAGCCTTATGTATTGGTTTAGGCGAGACACTCGGTCGAGGCTGGTAATACAGTGGTATGCTCAAAGAAGTCACGCGGTTCCATTATGATTTTCACAGCTTCCGTCGTAGTCACTCATGCTTCAGATGCCGCGGCGTTTGGGCGTTAGCCGGGTAAGACTGTTTCCGAATGGCTACTGTATCTGGAACTCATCATATACACATCGTATATATTGAGTACGCCAGTGGCTCCTAAACTAAAGAGAATCGGTTTCAAGTTTATCAACTCTGCCGGGCTCATGCTGGCAATGCGATCCCTAAGGCCTAATGTGCTGGTGGTTTCACGCAGTTCGGACTCGGGATTGTTTGCATTGAATAGGTGCTTCATCTGGCTTCATTTGCATCTAGTACCAAGGAGCAGATGTCAAACGCTTCTCCAGGGCCAGGCACCTGCGTTGAAATGGCCCCTAATTAACCGGGTTGTTTAGTCTTCGCGTCGCAACTGTTTCAAATTAGAGACGGTTGACAGCAGTCTTGATCTCAGGTGTTAATGCTCGCCACTGCGGGTCGTTGAACTAGTTCTGGGGTTATTAAACATACAAAGCTCGCGCTACATTGGTTATTTTTTTTTGTTGCTGAGACAAAATTTCCAATGTCAGGCTGGTGCTTATCAGTATCTACTGTTACCACTGTATCAGATGGTCCTATCTTGAACATAAATGGGTCTGTGATGCTTGTGAGGTGGTGAAAGACAGCGGCGAAAGACAGCGGGATCAAAATATAATTATACCATGATGGAAATGAATAAATACTAACCGGTTCGTTTTTCTTTTCTGGGGCTAGGCGTTTGGATTCTTACTAGTAGTGTTCTGGACAAATGCTGTCCGTCGCTGCTTTTTCAAATATACAGGGCATGTTCTAGCCTGAGCTGAGCCCTTGAGCTTGGCTTCTGTCAGTCGTGTACCTTAGCCATCATGAATCATGATTTGGTTGACAAAGGGTCCTGCTTAAATTATCTTCGCTTGAATGTCGGTGACAACTCGGTACACTTGCAATAATGCGAGCTCCACGGCCCGGAACGGTTGGATTTGGGGTAAAGCTCCAAAGAAGGACTTCAAATTGGCCGAGTGAATCGAGAGCTACGGGGCGGGAGCGGGGATAATTTCATACCGATCATCGAACTTCGTTGAACGTGATTTAAGCTACTCAGCACCCGGGTCATTGACATGCCAATGGCAACCGATGGATGCCTTGATCTACAACAATCATTTGGTTTGAGGGCATCACAAAATCTTCTTATGACCATTTGACAGTCTCTAGAACATCAGAGAGGCTTCGATCAAGCATAGGTCAGGAAGCGGCAGACTCCGAGCGAGCGGCAGAGAGCGGCAGAGCGCCACATCACGTGCACTCTTGAAGGTTCAGTCAGAAACGGCCGGTAACCTACTGTAACTGTGTAACGAATGATGGCGCACATCAATCACGCCCATGTCAGATCCCTTGCCCTGTTCCGATGACCGAACCAGCGATGGATCTATATAAGTGGGCTCAAGCTCCAACATTTCGAAGGTTGCGGACCTTGGTGTTGAGGTTCTATTTTGATACTGACCATGCGCTGGTCCCCACCCTTTGCTGCTTTATGCCTATCTCTATTGGCCAACTTAGCCTCTGCACGGCTCCTGACATCTCCAGAACAAGTCGAAGATGAATATGACTTTGTTATCATGGGAGCTGGTACAGCAGGAAACGTTTTGGCCTCTCGTCTGAGCGAGATACCATCCGTGAAGGTTCTCGTGGTCGAGGCTGGTATCAGGTAATTCACAATAAACGTGAAGCTCTTTATTAAAGCTTCAATTTGTAGCAATGAGGGAGTGTTGGATATTATCGTTCCTTTCCTTTGTCCTCAAGCCGCAGGAACAATAGTTGATTGGAACTATACCACTACACCTCAACCCGGACTGAATAATCGGTCGATAGAAGTTCCTCGCGGCTTTGTCTTGGGCGGATCCAGTAGCATCAGTAAGTGTGCTTTGAGCATTCCTGTTCACTGAACACTAATCATCTCCCCGAAGACTATATGACATGGACGAGAGGTTCAAACGACGTTTGGGAAAACTGGGCAAATATCACTGAGGATGAGGGGTGGTCTTGGAAGAATATTGAACCGTATTATCTCAAGGTTCTTGTCTATGATCCTCCTCTTTTGTTAGCCCTGATCTCCGCCCTCTTAGACGAATCACCTTACGCCTCCGACGGATAGACACAATACAACTGGACAAGTTAACCCATCGCTCTATGGTAATGGTCCAGTAGACCTCAGCCTTGGCGGGTACCCCACTGAGCTGGATTCACGTGTTGTCAACACTAGCCAATCGTTGGGAGAATATGTTGTTGATTTGAATGACGGAAAACTCATTGGTTTCGGTACTGGTCTCTTCTCTCGTATCCTTCCCTATGTAACTGAACTTCTCAGGCTACATATTAAGTGCAGTAAATAACGGAAGCCGCAGTAGCTCCGCGACTGCATATCTAGAGCCTGCCTTGAACCGCCCTAACTTGGATGTTGTAATAACGACCAGAGTAACAAAATTGATCCCTTCTTCATCTGCCAGCACCACAACTGGCAAATCAGTTCCTGAATTTAAAACAGTCGAGATTGCCCAGACTGCAACAGGTACGTGGATTTCGCGCATATATCTCCGTCTAAACCACTTCGTATCTAGGTAAAACTTATCAAGTCAAAGCCCGAAAAGAAGTTATTCTGTCTGGTGGATCAATTGGCACAGCTCAGATCCTTCTTTTGTCCGGCATCGGACCTGAACAAGAGCTCGAGAAACTGGGCATCAAATCCGTTGTGAATCTGCCTGATGTTGGTACGTTATCCTCCGTTTTCAAATACATGACCTGAATTGCCGTTCAGGCCAGCATCTAGCGGATCATCCCCTTTTCTCCAACTACTACTCCGTCAATTCCAATAAGACGTATGACGAAGTTTTCCGTAATCAGACCTTTGCAGCGGAGCTCTTGCAGGAGTGGAACCAAACTAAAGAAGGCCTATTCGTTGACCCTCCAGGCAATACGTTCGGTAAGTGACATCCATCAGTGACTTCAGTAACTGGACCTGCCATAAGGTTTCGTACGTTTGCCAAATAATTCAACCCTGCTAGACGGCCAACCAAACCCCGCTTCTGGCCCTCTGTCTGCGAATTATGAAATCATCTTCAGTGTGGGTTACTTCCTTCCTTTATTTTTTCAATAATAAAACGGTGACAGGATGGTTTTGCGCCATTGGGTGCCTCGACCCAGCCTCCCACGGGTAGCTATATGAGTGTAATCACGGTCATCCTTTCACCTACCTCTCGTAAGGCATCCTCGCAGACTTTTGATATATTCTAATGATTCCTAGGCGGATCTCTCACCCTAAACTCCACTTCCGCATTCGAACATCCCATTATCGACCTCGGCCTGTACACTACACCATTTGACATCGGCACCATGGTGCAAGCGACGAAAGATGTCCAAGCGTTCGTGCAATCTAGTCCATGGAACTCAGACGGCTTCCTTTTGGGGCCATACGGTGCTTTGGCAAACGCGACCGATGAGGCGAGGACTCAACTGATCAGGGATACTTCTATCACTATCTTCCATCCTGTTGGGACTGCGCGAATGTCGCCGGATAATGCCAGTTGGGGAGTGACAGATTCAAAATTGTTGGTAAAGGGAACGACGGGACTACGGGTTGTTGATGCGTCAATCTTCGTGAGTCCAGTTTTGTGATTGATCACACAGAATATCTGATATCTGTCTAGCCGCAAATTCCTGAAGCCCATCCTCATGCGGTGGTGTATCAGGTCGCGGAACGTGCTGCGGATCTGATCAAAGAAGCACATAATCTCTGCTAGTGTAACGGCCGGTACTACTGGTTTTAATGTCTTATTAGTGGTTCTCTAATGATTTAATGTTCTTGGGACCAAACGTGCGCTAGAGGAGGTTATAGTTAGCGTAACAACGTTCGAGCTACAACTTCTATCTGCCAATGAAACCATGATTGATCGCTTGCAAGTTGCCACCGTCGCGTCGTCGTGTCGGTCTGTCACGCGCCTTCACCAGTTGGTCTAAATGTATAAATTCTGTATGGAGTACTAATGACAAGATTGATGAAATCAAGTACCTCCGCGGGCCGTAATTATAGGCCGCCGTCGGCATCCGAAAATATGCTTAGTGTCGGTGAGATACTATGTACAGTATCATGGCTTGTGTAGTATCTTCGTCCACAACTTGCGATGCTCACGCGCGCTCAACGTTTCATGCAAATTTCATGACTTCCGAGCAACTTTTGAGCAAGGTTGGAGCAAGGCCAAAGCAAGGGCATGTCACCCGACAGAGCACGTGCCTTCACCGTCTCCAAACTCTCGCGTTCTTACTAAGTCCTAAGATTCTGACTACTTCTTACGCTGCTCACATGGGTTGTCTGAGCATTTAAAGTGTGATTTCAGACATGGAAGGCCATCATCTCTTCGAATATGCAAAACCTAAAGCTCAGACTTGTGTTATTCTCTAGTATCGCAGTCAATGCGATATCATACAACTACATATCTCGTCCAGATCTTCATGCTGCACCCTGGAATGTCACTTTTCTCGCGGACAACGCCGACTTGGCTGACGCCTACGTCTTCATTGCTCCCAATGCTGTGCAGCTCACTGGTCTCATGATTTACGAAAACAATGGAGAGCCTGTTTTTATAGCGAATAGCACTCTTCTACAGACTGCAGCTAATTTCCGTGTACAGCCGTTCGAAGGCCAGGACTATCTCACTTTCTGGGCGGGTAAGCGGCTTGCACTCTGGCTCTTTGGTTAAGTATCTCATCTTCAATAGGTACCGGTGCGGCTACCACTGGGCACGGGTCAGGCTTTGACTTTATGCTGAAGCAAGATTACACCCTGGCATTCAAGTTCACGGCAACCAATCTTAGTGATTTACACGAGGTTAGAGACTACTCCGTCTCATCGTGAATTGATCTGTTCTCAGTTCGAATTTGGAGGACAAAATACAGCAGTAGTGACGCACTATCAGGTAATCGGCGGTGTCGACACTTCGAGTGTATCTGGAGGTTTAGCACATAGCTTTGTCTTCGACGGATGCTTTCAAGACATAGAACCAAAGACTGGCCAGCCCCAGTTCACCTTCTGCAGTCTCGAAGGTGGTATCTCTATAAACGAGTCGTTTGTGACCCCTCCTATTATCCCTAACTCAACGGACAATGCATGGGATTACTTGCATGTACGTTTTTCATCCTTGTCTCGTCCTCGAGATGTTGACTTGTCTGCTTTTAGGTCAACTCGGTCGGTAAAGATGCATTGGGAAATTATCTACTTAGCAGTCGTTATGCTCATGCATTCTTCTACATCGACGGTCGCACAGGTGAAATCCTGTGGCGTTTAGGCGGCAAACTTTCTGATTTCACTGGTAATGGTACGGATTTCAAATGGCAACATCACGGTCGTTTCGTTGGTGAAACCAATGCTACTGCAGCGGAGATCCGTGCTATGACCAAGAGAAGAATCAGTCTCTTCGACAACCACGCCATGCCCAACGATATGAATGCTACCCAAAGCCGTGGCTTGCTCATTGAAATCGACTTGACTACCAATGCAACCTCTATCATCCAAGAGTATAGTTCTCCTGCGGGGGAGGATAACTTGCTCACACTCGCGGAGGGTAGTACGCAAGTCCTCCATGACGAGACATTCACCACTTCCACCAATGTACTCGTCGGTTATGGCACTGTTCCCGTTTTTGTCGAATACACTCAGAATGGAGAAGCGCTACGTGTCGTGCACTATGGCATTTCCCCGAATGCTTCGGATTATCGAATCTTCAAGAAGGCCTGGGTTGGTAAACCTAGAACTTTTCCAGATGCAGCCATTCAAAATAACACTGTCTTTGTCAGTTGGAATGGAGCTACAGAGGTGAAGGAGTGGTCGCTCATGCAGGGGGATAGGATTGGTATCTGGTCCAACGTAACGAATGTTACGAGGACTGGATTTGAGACTTCTATTGGGTTGGCGGACAAGAAGTTTTTACAAGTTGCTGGTCT